>LD688936.1:352582-378549 GCA_003118335.3 Papilio memnon
AAGAACACATAGGCTACTCAATTTTTTATAATTACACGCGGACGGAGTCGCGGACGAAAGCTAGTTAATTCTAATGTTTAATTAAAATGAGCAGTTTTATTTCATTTAATACCCTAAACTTGAGAACCTAAAGCAAACCAAGCGCCCTTTGACAGAATTTGCTGCAGGCCTCGCGCTGGCTTAATCCGGCACTACTCTGGATATGTTTAGAAATAGCACTCACAAAATATATTTCTAAAAGGAAATTTTTACCAACCTCCCCTCGAGCAGGCTGTCCTGGCTGGATAGTATCACCAGGACCATCGAAAAGATAATAAGAAAGTACTCCAGTCTCAGGATCCACCGCAAACCATCGCTGCTGCCATCCTTTAACTACATTAGTATATTTGTATAGCTGCCCCGAAAGCGGTCGATGAGAACCTAAACCTGTAGTCTTCATCATATTAAACCTAAAGTTTAAAATATCATGATCTTTGTGAACAAAGTACTACACCACCAGATGGTAATCAATATCAAAATAATGACAAATAAAAAGTTAATTTCATTGATACACAAAATTCAATTGACTAACAAAAGGGAGAAATGGGGAGGATAGTTGACATTGACATCAGCAAGTGTCACTGTCAGCTATCAAACGGCAATGTCTAAAGTTTCGTTTAGAAAGGATATATTTTATAGAACTTCTTTAGAATATTTTTCTTCGGTATTAAAGCAGCGTTTTGTAATTTCTATCTTGTAATGTTTCGTAATGTGGACAATTAATTGTAAATAATTTGATCAGTCAAGCATTTTGGATATAAATATTGTATATCTTCATTTTGGAATAAATATAAATAGCCAAAATTCCAATACTTTTACTTTGTTCATTTTTATTTATTTATATGAGTACTTTGCGCTTTCTCCTATTAAATTCACTAATCATACAGTAGACCAACATTGAACGAATAATATATTTTTATTTGCAAACCCAAACATAACGATAATGCGCGTTTCACACTTGCCCAGTACAGTTAGACAGTTTCGAAGACATTAATATATTGTATGGACTCACTGAAACAGTTAACTGAGACCAGTTTTTGAACTCTTCTGACCAATTATACTGGCTATGTGTTAATCACCCACCAAGGAAAAAACCAACGGAAATGAAAACGTTATACCGGTTTCACTGATCTGTCAAGTTTCAGTTTCCTGCAACTCAAGGGATTTGTCCTGTCAGCTTAGCCTTAAATAGGATTATTTGTGGGGTATTCGTATAATAAAACATACATTTTAGCTTTAGATTCGTCGTACGTTATACTATAATATACGACATCCCCTTTCTCAAAGAGAATGCATTGTTAAAACTCCCTACAATTCCCATAAAATAATTTACAAGATGTTTAAATTAGTTCGCATCGATGATGAAGGGCATCAGGAAATTCCGTTGTCGGATGGTAAGCAAGTGATAGGACGAGGGAATTTTCTTGACGTAAGTTTTTTTACACCATATTTTAATATTACGCTATTACGCATAAATGTTAGCCTTTTCCGACCATCTTGGAGGTATGACGCAGTACCGAAAGTAGTTTTTCAACTTTGTGTAAAGTTTGGAAGTTTTGCATTTACTACTAAAACATTGATACTTTACGCTTTTGTATATTTATTAATCCCATTTATGCCCTCAATTATATATATAATTATATTGTATAATTTAAAAATAGCAAATAACGCAGATGCGTAAATAAAAAAAATGATACCGCATTATTTATAAACAATTCGTTGATCATATCTTAGTAACTAAAATCAATCTAATAAAGAGGTTACACCCCACATGCTTGTTAGTTTTTTTTTTTAAGAAAAAAAATCATTAGAGATAAAATATACTCATATTGTACACTTAGGATGTAGTCAATACTTAATGTATCTCTGCATGTAATTTAAACTTGAATATGCAATATTTAAATAAAATAATAGATAAATAATTAAAATTAAGATATAATGGCCCTTTGATATTCAAATTGATGTGACAGTTGTAACGGTGATTGCTATAAGTAGCAGAAGTTGTAGATAACAAAGTTTAGTTGGAAGAATGTTCAGTGACAGTCAGTTCTCTTTGCAGTGTGATGACAAAAGAGTATCAAGGAATCATGCAGAATTGGAAATTATCGACAATTCAATAGTTATTAAGGCTGTAAGTATTATTTATTTCCTAATGTTTATAATTATTTTGAAAGTATTTGTTGTTTGTTGATGATATTTGTAGTTAATACAATATTTTTTTGTTTATAGTGTAAAAAATATTATATTCATAAATTTATGTTTTCTTGTTTACAACACGGTAAAAATCTCAGAAATGAGGAAACAATCTTGAGAGAGGGAAAAAAATCTAATACACATTTTTTTTTGTAAAATATAGTATCCAGTAGACAATTTTTTTCATTTGTACTTTAATTTTTTCTTACGTAAATAATAGTAGAATAAATCTAATATACATTTTTTATATAGGATGAATATGGCATAATAATATAAAAAAAATATTGTGATTTTCAACTATATTTACCGTGCTTAGAGTTCAAAATCGTTTGAGATAATTAAATATTATACTTTTGTTGGAGAAAAAATTTTTTTAGTACATGTTGGAGGTATTGTGGCTTTACCTATACTGATATTTTTATCGATTTTATTAATTTAAACTGATAAGATAACCTGGAAGTAGAGTTATATTTCTAATCTCATGTTTTTATTAAGGTTGTTCTTTATCACTAACAAAATAAAAAAGGGTTCTGTATAATAAAATCATAGCTATTCTTTTTCAAAAGTACTTCATTTTTTAAATTCACAATTTAGAACAAGGACTTATAAATAGTGTAATAGAGTGGACTTCATTTCTGAATACATACCTATACTAATATTATAAAGAGGTAAGATTTGTATTTTTGTATGTATTTGATTCACGCAAAAACTACTGGGCCGATTTTAAAAATTCTTTCACCATTAGAAAGGTAATTTATCCGTGAGTAACATAGGCTATATTTTTTCATTTATAATTTAATTTCACGCGGGCGAAGTCGCACGCAACAGCTAGTAAAGTATGTTGACAGTAAAACAGAGATATCACAGGTAGATTTGAGTAGAGATTAAATGTATTTTTTACTTAACTGTATTTTGTTTCTTGTAAATGGTATATTTTCCTTGTTTGACTGCATTTTTCCTTTAAAATATTGGTCTTGTGTGAATCATAACCCTAGCACTTAAGTACATACATGTGCCCTTATCTCCTTCATGTTGAAGTATTTGCATTCAATAGATAGTACTATCGGGCAGATTTGATATGTTTGTGCGCTTATCGCAGCATATATAAAGTAACCCGGGACTATCACACGCTCAGTATGCTGATGTGAATCGGTACACCCGCTATAGCTAAAAATGTATATACTTATAGAGGATGTTCCCTTAATGTTACACCATCTTGTAAACAAGGGCATGATTATTATTGTGTTAGTCTCCTTGAATATCTATAAAGGTGTAACTGATATGACTTCTTATTCTAGTATGTGATAAGGTAAATATATTCTAAGAATTTAATGAGTCAAAACTAAAAAGCTTAAATTTTTGCTACAATTGAAAAAATATATTTTTTATTAATAGAATATATAAACAAAACTGAATAAAAATGAAATATTAATATTTAACTTCAAAGATAGCTTAGTAAAAAAATCTGCGAACATCCTGTTTACGCCCACAGTAATGGCTGCTGCGTCACCCTGTGAATACAAAACGTCTGTTGAATACTTTATCAAACACAATGAACAATATGCAGAAGGAAACTTTAGTATTAAGTATTACAGACACGTAGGTCTCGCAGTCTTTACCACATACCACTGTGGTTAGTGCGATAAAAAACTTCTTTATTTTAAATAGCGATAAGTAAATAACTCTGTTAACTGGACTATGTAAATATATTAAATGATCTCTACTGCAACAAACATCGAATGTTAGGTATTTTTTAATATTACTACGCGTACACAATAACATGACAATCGTGAAAAAAGTTGATGCGTAAAAAACTCTAGCTGTTCCTGTGCGGCTTCATCCGCATGAAATTATAAAAAAAATATTTCATTGTTTACCTACATTTGTCAAATTATCAATTGCAAAATTCAAAATGACATGACATGATGACAAACCATAGCAATCTTGCTTCCTTGATGTTGGCAGCAACTTAGGGTCTCTTTCTTACATTAGGGTTTTTATCCACAATATTTACCTCCTAAGTTTAAAGGCGTGAAAATATATAGCCTAAAGCTTGATGTAAGTGTAGGGCTTGTTATTTAAAAAAGAATTATTCAAAAATATGCTGAAATTGCTGACATCTTAGACAACAAACCAGTGTGTGTTTACGCTTTATTATATTAATTATAGATAACACATGGTTATACATAAACTGGATTCTAATTTTCAATCTGCTATATACTTATTTTTATAGTAGAAACGTCTAAAACTATTTTATCCGACATCCATGGAGATCGCCAACGCCAAGATAACCGCAGATGTGCTGATGTCTATTATCATGTTATTGCGTTAGCGTAGTAATGAATATTATACAAATATGGTATATTAATTGTTGTATTATTCCTTGCAGTTACATATAAATCCATGTTTCGTAGTTAATAAAACAATGGACGAAGCGAAAGTTATTTTGCAAAATACGATTATGAAAATCAGTCTGGGTGATGCAATTGGGTTCTTGAATGAGAAATTTTGGTATAATGTTTGCAAAAATAACGAAATAAATGACACGTGTCTGAATATAAAGGATTTTCAACCATTAAAAGATTTAATTAATAAGCAAAAAGATATTTACACATTGAAATATGATGCAACCAGTGAAGAAAGTTATCAAAATAATGAAAAATCGTCAACAGAAGAACAGATAACAAGTAAAACTGAGAAAGAGGAATTGGACGACAAAGTGCAGGTCTCACCTTCAATAATAAGTAAGTTTGAATAAAGTTACTAAGCCAAAGTAATCAAAAAGTTGTTCTAAGTAATGGACATTTATCACAATATTATGTTTAATACTTTTTTTTGTTTTTATCTTTTTAAATATTTTTTAATTGAGAATTGAACATAGTATTTCAAATTCTAGGTTTTCGTAATATAACTGGACAACTGTTGAAGTCTTACAAAAACACGCGCGGGGGAAAAACCACATAGCAAATAAAAGTAGTTAATAGGGACACCATGTATTTAATGTTATATGGATAAGTCCCAAATTGTAATAATAACGCTTTTTCTTTGAAGATTGTTTAAAATTAGTAACAAAGTTTCTAATAAGATAGTTTAGTAGAAAATCCGCTGAAAATAAAATGTGTAGTCACACTATTTTAACTGCGCAATCCGATCATGTTGGGACGTGTTTGGAAATATCTCGTGCGTTAATCATCGCACAGAATACCAGTTTCAATTCTCACATGTACCAGAATCATTTAACACATTGAATGCCGGCGACTGGCGTAATTAGTCCAGTAAATGTATATAGTTATGCAAAAAGATGCAGTAAAAATCGTAGTAGTAAGGAATGTGTTAAGGTTTTATTTGACTACGATACAATTCTAATAATCTTGGTTCTTGATTGACTATTAGATTCTCATAGATAACATATCATTGAAATCTATACTAATATTATAAAGACGAAAGATTTGTATTTTTGTTTGTATTGGAATAACACAAAAACTACTGGACCTATTTTAAAAGTTCTTTCACCATTAGAAAGCCAATTTATGTAACAGGCTTTTTAATTCCACGCAGGCGAAGTCGCGAGCAACAGCTAGTTTTAATACGTTAATTACATTTGTAACTTTTTTAGCTGTTGACTTCAAAAAACAAGAATTAATAAACATTGAATCAAAAGTGCAAGAAGTGTCAAATAAGGACGAAATAAAACCGGAGTTAGATGATGGTCTCAGCCAGTCTCCAGGAAAACGTTTGATAAAACAAGAGTCAAGTAGTCCAGTAGATATAAAGAAATTGAAGACAGAAGATAATGCAGAGGATAGACTGCAGTCAGCAGACAGTCAGCTGTCAGCTGTAAGTAAATTTAATGTACTAATATTAATCAATCATACTAATATTGTAAATGCGAAAGTTTAACATAAATGGATGGATGGATGTATGTTAGAGTTTGTAGCCTAAACTGCTGAACAGATTTCGATAAATTTGGCATACACAGAGAGGATAGTCTGGAAGAACACATAGGCTACATACTTTTATTTTTTTTATTTCCACGCTGACGGAATCGCGGGCGAAAGCTAGTTCTAACATTTTTTATTGTATCCTCATATTATTACAACTTCTAAACCTTTTTTTTTTTTTACCGAGGGTAATGCTTTATGCATACTGCCGTCTCCCGGGGGAGCGCGGCAGTTATGTGGTATTCTCCTCGCATATGCTAGGCATATGTGAGGCAGACCCACCAAACCCCCTCGGTTCCTCCAACGCATATGGTCGGGGTCACGGGAACGCATGCCGCTCTCGTCCGCGACCCCTCAACTTCTAAACCTGTTGTATCCAATAATAATTACCTAGTTAAGATACAGTAATGGTTTGAAGCCTTTTTTACCGTGCTTGGGAGGGGGGGTGAACAGAGTTATATAAATAACAGTGTGATTAGCAGATTTTGGCACCCCTTTCTGTCCCTAGACACAATTGTGCCATAGCCCAACTCAGTATTATATGTAAACTATTTTTTTTTAATTGAAAAAAAAAACTCATTAAAACTTTCGTGAGCCATTATACTATTATAACTGGTCGGAGCCTACACCGGAGTTTTCACGTGAGTTTAGCCGTGTTATTATATATGAAAAAAAAATTTTTTTTTTCATAGTTGTCAGTTGAGTGATGAATACGAAAAAATGCAAATTTTTTAAGTTGTTACTATTACGATGTTAGAACTAAACAAAGTGTGATAATATGATGCAAAACGATATGAGTCATTTGTCGTCATCGTAGTTTTGTGAAATACCTCGTAATTACGTTGAATGTTTCGAGTCTATGACGCAATTCTAATTTAAGTTTTAACTAGTCGTATATAAAGAAATAT
This sequence comes from Papilio memnon, assembly GCA_003118335.3. NCBI lineage: Eukaryota > Metazoa > Arthropoda > Insecta > Lepidoptera > Papilionidae > Papilio > Papilio memnon. Next base: position 359,664 of record LD688936.1, read on the forward strand.
TATAAGAGTTGTTTTTAACGCTTCCAAATTAATTTATTAAAAACAATTATTTTTTTTATTTAATCGGCATTTACTATGTGATATTAAGATTTATCTTACTAATGTTATTATATTAATAAGTAAGTGTGTACGTTTATTGCAGAGTACATCCGGAGCGAGTTCGCCGAGCGACGCGTCTCCACCCAAACAAAACCTCAAGCGAGAGAGATGTATGTATGGAGAGAAATGTTATAGGTAAGTTATAATTTATATACAAGTAAAACCGCGTCTTTCATACATATACTCGTAAAAATGTAATTCTACAAGTGATTTGATAAAAAATTTTAACAAAACAAATAATAACTTTAGTTTCTTTAATATGAATACTAAACGAACAAAACCGCAGATAAAAGATAGTATTAGTAATAAAGCATTTTATAAAATTGTTTTATTTTAAACGTGCAGTTATGTTTTATCAAGTTCCCTTCCCGCATGTTGTGGCTCGGTACAGTCCTGATTAGCGGAGGCCACAGTTCATATGTTATCACCAATTATTTTCTTATTCATACTATTTTATATTGTAAATATTAATGTTAAATTATGTTTGAATACGTCGTACGTTAGTTCATGTTTATTCAAGGATGTAAAATAGAGTATTAGGAGAGCCCAAGTTTAATTTTAACAGTGGTAGAGTCTGCTTTAATATTTACACACAATTTTTTGCAGGAAGAATCCTCAGCATAAGGGGCAGTTCAGCCACCCCGGGGACGCGGACTGGGGAGCCGGGGCGAAGGCGCCCTGCCCCTGGGGCTATGCGTGCGCGCGCCGCGACCCCCGCCACTGGCGCGACCACTCGCACCCCTACGGCATGCACCCCCCGCCGCCGCCAGGTAACTTAGTTCACACTACACTCGAGACATTTTTCACATGATCCACTAACGCTATTCTATATCTATATCTATTTAAAGGTCCTCAAAAACCACGTGTCATATATAATTAGCTTTCACCCTCGACTCCGTCCGTGTGGTATTAAAAAAAAAATCAAAAGTAAATAGCCTATGTGTTCTTCCAGACTATCATCTACATCAAATTTCACCCAGCTCCATTCAGCCGTTTAGGCTACAAACTCTAACAAACATCCATCCATCTAAACTTGCATTTATAACATTAGTAAGATTAATAAATTGCCAATAGGTGTCACTAAATCATATTTAAATGTTTATATTTTATTTTGTGACACTGTTTAGTTTATTTTATAACAAAAGATGAAGCTTATTATAAATTTGTAAAATATTTTCTAACATGTCAATACAAGGACATGAACTAACATAGTACCTTTCAAAGAAGTTACCGGTGAAAAAATGTTGTTCACTATGTCTAATCTGTATATTTCCTAAATGTCTCATACACCAGTTTTATAGCTTCCATGTCTGAAGGTGCTCCAAGACATTTTTTTCCCTGTAAACCACTACTCCATATGCAGGGCAAACTTTTCGAAATAACACACTACTACCTTTACCCCGCGACTTCGTCCATGCCTATTTTTAAAAAAATACAAACGGTAATTACATTTTATTGTAAATGAAAAATCTATTTTTAATTTGTCGGGTAACTTTAGTGTTTTGAAAGAAAATGTTGCATTTTGCTGAATGTATCAATCAGTTTGTGATTTGAGCTAACATCTTTAACTCCATCCAACTATTAAAAACTTTATGAGAAGATAGGTACTTTAAATTTGAAACAGAGTAAGTGGCCCAATAGTTTATTAATTCAATAATATAATTGCAAAACATGCTGTACTATTTGCTCCAGTTTTATTAAATAGAAAAAAAATGAGTTGTCGGGTAATCCCAGTTGGGTCGATCTGCCGATTGATTCTATAAATTCGATTGGCTCTAAAAAGTTCCCATTGGGTTGATCGGTCCAACGCGAAACACCCTAATATCCCAGCCCCCTAGACAAAAGTGACTTTCGATTAGCGATATCGCAAAAATCGACAAAATTAGTCAAAATGTATAGGAACGAATTCGTAACTTATCGAATGTTATTGTTTCGATAAGCGATACCGATAATCGAATGTTGTCTAAGGAGGCTGGAGTAAATATAATATTTTCTCCATACATATGTATGGAGAATGTATTGGATGTTCACATGTATTAACCGGAGGTGTCTGTCGCAGGTATCCAGAAGAAGAAGACGCACATTGTGCAGAAGAACGGGAAGATTTTCTACATAAACGCGCACGCAGTTAACTTCTTCGACGACCACTTCGAGGCCGAGGACTCTGACGGCGACAGCGTCGATTATGATTATGAATTTGATTGAATTATTGATTAATATTTACTTTAGAGTTTCACAAATATCGCTAATAAACAAATTAAATGATTTTTCTTTCATGTTTAATATTAGATTTAGTGCTAGAATTTAATTGTTGTAAAAATAATTCATTAAAATTAATCGCACATGTACATGCAAAAATAATTCAAAATATATTTTTGTTGTAATGAAAGGTTGTTTTGTAATAAACATTAAGGTAAGTGATGTTAGGCATATAACAGCTATTTAAATAAAAAACTTTGAGTAAAGTCCACAATCTTGCAAATTAAGACACTCCTGAGGAGAATATTTGTGATGGGGGGGGGGGGGGTTAAGGTTAAATGCGCGGGCGCATCACACGATTTATATCAGACATTGAATACTTGTTTTTATAAAATTAAAGTAAATACCCAAGTTTGTGAACATATCCAAACCAGGCTTTATATATTATTGTTAAATATAAGTTATTAATACATACACTTCATTGAATGTTTAAAAATAATGTAGATTAACTTGTGTATTATTGCACTTCATAATAAAATATCTCAACTTCCGTTGGGAATAAAATAAAAGCGTGTTTCATTGTTACAAACCAAGTAAATAAGAATAGAGAATCACGTGGAACGGACGACCGTAGCCATCCCTGCGCTGGTTTTCAACTGTCCCCCTAGATTTAATGCTAACCTTCCTTAACTGAATTATATATAAAAATATGTTTATATTAAAAACATACACCTGTATAATAACCGATTTATTCAATGTTTTCCCACCGTAATTTTTTGCATCACAGGTAGACGAAAAAACAGAACAAAGAGACGGTCTAGTGGAGAATCGCCGGGAGATCTCATAGTGACAGGAAAGAGAGTGAGAAAGACTATACAGAGGGAGGCATGGAGTGGAAGTGAGTCTGAGGAAGATCCATACGGTACGGATGATTCTGATGACTGGCAACCTCCGAGCGACGTCTCCGAAAGTCAAGACTACTCCCAGGCCTCACAATTTTTATAATTATAAGTTTATTGTTTGAATTTAATAAATATATTAATAAAAAACGTTATTTTTAACTATGCATATATAAATAAAACATTCTTGCCAGCTGGTTAGAAGCAAAAGGTGTGTCGGGATTGCACTAAATAATTTATCTCGCTCTACTCTACCGTGTGTCCAATTTGACCATAGAATTACTGTCAATCATAGACATCGCCAGCCGATGATTTCGCCTAGGAAGGCAGCTAATTAGTCATTGTTGGGGCCTAGCCATGGGTTTTTGGTCAGAAAAACGAATACAATTATGAAATGATGTTTGTCGTATGGTGAGGGCGAGGAATCGTGACGAATATTTATTCTCGGTGAGCGATCTAGTTGCCACACGCCCTCTGTTGGCTTCTTACACCACCACTAATGAAGCGGTGGGTTATTAGAGAGCGCTGTGAGGCCTGATCAGTAATTTTTACGTTTTACAAGCTTTTAGGACTACCAGTGTTTTGGCGACTTTTCTTCCTCTTTTTTTACCATGCCTTGGGGATTAACAGGGTTACGTGAGACTGAAGTCATAGACCTTTGACGCCCTACTTTAACGCAGGAACTGATTATAAATACCTACATGCCAGTGTATTACAAACACTATCTTTACATGAAATATCGTTTTTTAGAAATTATTGATTTGAATTTTTTTTTAAATTATACCACAAAGAATAGAAAAGACAAGTTTTATTACAGTAACACTTATTGTATAATATGTTAAATTAAAAGAAGCCTTCATCGTCCGAGTGTGCGGAGGCGGCGTCCCAGGCGTGCGGCGAGGCGGGGCGCGCCAGAAGCGCGGGCGGAGCCTCGCCCCCGCGCACGCGCAGCGCATACACCGCGCACTCCACCTTCTCCACGTTGCGGCGCGTCGTCGCCAGCTTGCGGCCCAGCTCGCGACTGCCGCCAGTCACGCCTACAACACATTACAGACATCCATTCATCATCATCATCACCAGCTCACTATACATCCCCACTGAGAGACTCGGGGCCTACACTAAGTTAGGGCGACTTATAAATTATATTTTATTTATCTATTCTAATAAAATAAAGTATAAACACCCACTTCTTAGTAGGATGTCAACAATGACAGTGTATTTTAGAATAATATTTTTGTAATAGAAGCCCTAGACTTACAACACTTTTAGGTTATACATTTTCACATTATTTCAGTTTAGGGCCAGGCCAAGTACATTGGAGAAGAAATGCTCTGCAAAAAACTTCAAAATGATCCATTGAGAAGTTCTGGAGATACATAATAACAGACATCTATTTAAACTTTCACATTAATATTAGTAAGATTAATAAGAAGTAAAATGACCTAGTAACTCATGCAAAAATATTTCTTGACTCTTACCTAAATAACTTGTATACAGATCTCTGACATTCTGACAACAGTTAAAGCATTCCTCGCTGTCACCACTTGCAATGCTGTTAATTGCTCGCCTCATCAACTCCCCCGTGAGGTCCGCTATACCCAGCATGTAGTCGTTCTGAGTCAGCATAGTGACAACACTTCTCTCCTTGTCATTTGTCTCATCTTCAATCTTATAAATAAGTTCATCCTGCATCTCTTGAAATGTTACAATGTTCTGTGTCTGCATCAATGAGCATAAAGTTCTTGCTTCAACATACTCCTGGAAACCTGGAGTCACCGCACGCCAATGTAAATAGTTTGGTGTGTTTTCAAGCTCAAGGCCAATACTTTTTATTGGACCCTTTGCTAGTTTCTGAAGCCGTATAATTGCTTCTGAAACTGCCTTTTCACATGTTTCTTTGCTGAAAAAATAGGAATAATGTAGTTTTATCTGTATGTGAAAAGATTTATATGAAAACAAGCTGTCGCCCGCGAATTAGTCCACACGGAATTAAATAAAAAGTGAATTGATCGCTTATGCATTCTTTCTATACTAAACTTCCTAAGACTGATCTACAGCTGTATCAAACTTCATTGAGATCTATTGAGCATTTCTAGAGCTACCTTTTAACAAACATCCATCCATCTAAACTTGCACGTTCATAATACTATGTAAGATATTTCACTTACGTTATAGCAGAGTGCAGTAAAAATATGATCCTCTTGCTTTCAATAGTAATATCTCTGGAAAGTTTTACCAGTCGCTCGTGCCTATCTTGACGATCGTTGAGCTTTAAGGCAGCGGATTTAAATATCGCCAATATAGGGCTGTCAGCAGGAAGGGAAATTGCAGTTTCTTTTGCCACAGAAGACAAGGTTTGTTGATTGCGGTGCCGGCGAAATTTACCTAAAGGTTCAACATAAAGGATTAAATATAAACTTAAGCAATTACAATATTTACAGTTCTATATGATAAGGTTACCTCTTCCAGACATTGCTGAAATTTTGGTTCTTAGTTTTTGTTATTTTAATATTTGTTATGATAAAAATATGGTTATTTACCAATTGCAAATGTCAATGATTATCAAACCTTATTATGGAGAGCGTTCAATATAATCCAACATCTAAACTCTAAAATGATTTTGACATTTTTGCAAAATATAATTTCATTTAATCATTTTTGAAAGTAAAATGTTAGAAATTTTGTGATTTTGCGGATAAAACTATTATTGTATAGATATCACCTATATTTTGTTATAAAACTTAATTTCCTTGGTGTCCTTTTCTCATCATAATAATTTATAATGTATGAGCAGCAAGAAAGCTGTCAACTGTCAATGTCATTTGCATTACGTCACTCATAAAATATCCGCTGCTTGCTGTGGTTGTTATAAAAGGTAAAAGTATGTTTAATATAGTGCATTTTAACCCACCATGTTAAAATACAACGTAACAATTGAAATTTGTTTTAATATACAGGAATTCGCGTAGACTGACCAGAGTCCGCGGATTTCTAGTGTTTACTAGAGCAGAGCTGTTCCTTGCCGATAAATATTCGCTGTCCGGAACTACCAGGTAAACAGATTTCTAATTACAGCTAATTAGTTTCGAATCTATATTTTACTCATCAGTGTATTGATTTTAGCACATACGATGTCTCAAACGATAACTTTCGGTGACTCATGCGCCCCGATAACGTGCCACGCGTGGAATAAGGATAGGACTCGTAAGTATGACTGGTATTCATTCATTATTCAGCAAATTTTATACAATCGGTAACAATATTATGATCACATTCTGCTTTTAGAGCTTCAAGATCATATGACCCTATATATCACCTATCAATGTTCCTAAAGATTAATGTAAAATTCCCTAACAATAAGATTATTATTTTAAGGCTTTGGAGATTTCTATGAAGTTTCCACAGTATTTGGTTACAATGTGATTAATATTATAGCTAACAATTATATGCTATTCTTCCAGAGATTGCATTTTCACCCAACAACAATGAAGTTCATATTTACCAAAAAGAGGGAAATGAATGGAAGCAAACCAACAACCTCGTGGAGCATGACTTGAGAGTTATGGGCATTGATTGGGCACCCAACACTAATAGGATTGTTACTTGTTCTGTCGATCGTAATGCATATGTGTGGACACAAGGTGATGATGGGAAATGGACCACTACATTGGTCCTTTTGCGTATAAACCGAGCGGCGACTTGCGTAAAATGGTCACCAATGGAGAACAAGTTTGCTGTCGGTTCTGGTGCAAGACTAATTTCAATCTGTTACTTTGAGAAAGAAAACAACTGGTGGGTCTCCAAGCATATTAAAAAGCCCATCCGCTCCACTGTGACCACTTTGGATTGGCATCCAAATAATATACTTCTAGTTGCTGGATCGGCGGACTTCAAAGTCAGAGTCTTCTCTGCCTATATTAAAGATATTGAAGATCAACCTGGGCCAAATGTTTGGGGTTCTAAGTTACCTTTGGGGCAACTGTTGGCAGAGTTCCCTAATTCACCATCAGGTGGTGGATGGGTGCATAGCGTTTCGTTTTCTGCGGACGGTAATAAGGTGGCGTGGGTTGGACATGATAGCTCTATCAACATTGCTGATGCCACTCAAGGAAAATCAATGATCAAAGTTAAGACTGAATACCTGCCATTTTTGGGATGTAATTGGATATCCAATAACTCTCTGTTGGTTGCTGGCCATAGTTGCATTCCATTGCTGTACTGCCATGATGGAGACGAATTGCGTTTCGTAGCCAAGTTGGATAATACTCAGCGGAAGGAGTCTGGTGGGCTCTCTGCTATGAAGAAGTTCCAGTCATTGGATCGTCAAGCCCGGATTGAAACGAGCGATACTTACTTGGATTCTATTCACCAGAATGCCATCACTTGTATTAGCCTCTACAAAGGCACTAAAGCAAATGCTAAGAAGTTCAGTACCTCCGGCCTGGATGGACAACTCGTAATTTGGGATTTGGATTCGTTGGAGAGGTCTATTGAGGGACTCAAAATCGTTTAACAGAAACTGCATTTAAGTCTATAATTTTTTATTTATTATATAATGGATAATATAGTTATCGTGCGAGCTCTGCAATCACTCAATAGGAAAAAGATCGAAAGGAGGAAAGCTGCGGGAAATCACGATCACAGTTGTATCAGTCTAGCGCGGAAATGAAATACGTGAAGCGGTCAGCGAGTGATCAGCTCTCCCAACGGTAAAAACTTTCAAATATACAGAATAAAATATTATTTATAGGTACAACGTCTATGATTTATACATTTTTTTTAAAACATTGTTAATCAAATAATTTATATAAATTAAAACAATAAGACTACCACACACTATATAATAGATCAATTTTAATACTACTGAAGTACTGATTGCTGTCAAATACTACATTAAAATTTAAGGAATTAACAATTGCTTTTTATTTGTATGCGTTCCACCGATGTCCGGGAGGATCCCAGAACGCATTTTTTTTATATTCAACAAAGTCATACTTTAACCTAGTAAACTATAAGGCCATTCTGTTGTGTAAAATATTGCAAGTTCATTGCGTGCTGACGATGTTGAAGACGGGTCCGATGCGTATGAAGACGCGGCGCAGCACCGTGCGCAGCTCCGGCTTCAGGTCGAAGCAGGTGATCTCACACAGCAGCGGGTAATAACTCGACACGTGCGCCGCAAACTACACCAATAAAAACATTATACGAAAAGCCTAAAACATGAAGTTAATTTTGTGTACTTTAAAAATTGGGGTCCATGCGTATCGGCAGAGGGGCAGCTGCCCCTCCCTTAAGACTCGGAACTTGTAAAATTATATGCAAGAATGTAAGAATAAAATCAAAATAATAAGGAACATTCAATCCCTAGAGACCCACAAGGGTAGTTCATAAATGACACATAGTGGGGCCTTAAACCAATAAACCCAAGCTGGTTGCTATATCAGTTTTGTTTATACAAAGGTCAATCAATAGGAATTCCTTTAGCAGGGAAAATACAAATACAAAAAAATAAAAGGATAAACAAACTTAACCGTAATATAGGTATGACGTGAGGATCGAAATAAATGGACGATCTGTATGTATTAGCATTTAGTTAACAGTATCTATCAACCTATAAGGACACATGCCTCTGTTATTCGTATTACCAACATAGTATCGTTGCGTGTTTGAATTTCCGATCGGCGTAGATGATTCACACCTGTCTATAAACATTTACACAAAGGTAAGATTAGACAAAGTTGTTTTGGTACTTGACGATGTTTTACTTTAGTAATTTTAAACTAATTCCCGCTACACACGTTACCTACCTCAACTGTATAATTAAAAGTTAAATTGTGACACTAAACTGAATGAGTGCTGCTGGCTTTAGACTACAATTAAAAACAATACATACCCTTTCATCGGGCATCTTCAGTATCCGTGTGAGAATCAGCAGTAGAATGGACGTCCAGGCGTCCCTGTGGGCTTCGTTGGTCAACCCTACGAAATACTCCAACGCTTCGCAACATATCTTTATCAAGCTGCTCTGCACGGCGGGCCAGTGGTTCCTTCGCGCTTCGTCGCTGTACATTTTGAACAGAATCCGCATAACGCAAGCCAGCGATTGAGTCTCTTGTTTCAACATGTTAGGTTTTACAGATCCCTTGAAATTCGCCTTCCACAGTACGTTCCGCTGCGCATTGTTGGTGTTAAAGGTCTTCGCGAACCGATGACTGCACATCAGACACTCGACGAGTCGCAGCAGGTGCGGCGAGCTGAGCAGCCGGTACATGCCCTGCTCTTCACGCTGACACTCCTGCTCGGTGCCCGGGGTACCGCCGGTCAGTTCGGCGGCCGCTAGAGCCAATGTTTCGGCGTCTTCCTTTCTCGATGTCGCCGGATAGAAAACTATGTTGTCGATCGTTTGAATCAACTCGAGTTGCACCACGCACTTGATGAGAAGACTGTTGAAGACTCTGTTGGAAGATTTCGATTCATCTCCTCCTTGCGGCTTCTTCAATATTCCATGACGAACGTGAGGTGCTTCACTATCGTCATTTTCATCCGGTTTCCAAGTTAGCAAAGTGGTGGGTAATGTACTGTTGAATATATCCAACATAATCTGACAGGTTTTGCTCCAGGTATCTTCGCTGAACTTCATCCCATTCGATATGACTAGATTTTCTAAGCAGTTAGTCCCGGACCTGGCCAACTGTTCATTGTCTTGTTGCACGCACCAGTGCAGCTGAGCGTACAGCTGCTCGAGCAGGAGAGAGCCGAGGATGTCAAAGTATTGGGTGAAAACGTCAACGATTGCATACAACGCGTGATTGCATGTTGTAGTCATCCATTCGTTCTTTTCCAATTGATGTTCGGGTAATTTCATGTTGTCAAAAATTCTGAATAAAATATTAAAAAGATCTCTCCACCAATGCGGACGGAATGATTCACCATGTGTTTTGATGATTTCGAAGAGGACTGTGAGCCCTCGAGTGCGGACGTCTAATTTGCAACGGCTTACGACGCACGACAGGGAGAACAAAAGAGGGAACCATCCTCTCAACCACACCCTGTCCTCTTCTGGAGCACCGGGTTCTCCCTCTAGTCCCGCATGCTCGGCGAACAATTGCGGTGAAGCGCCAACGGCCGTTGCACAAGATCTTACGAGTCTTATTGCTTCCATGGACGTATCGGGGAATTTCGCGTTGCAAGCGAATTCCGAAAGACACTTAACTGCATCTTGGAATGAATCAATCATCGCTTGGAATTGTTTCTCGTACAATTCCGATATAATTTTTCCGGTTGTTTGGAATGCTAAATCAACGATCGCCTCGTCTTGGTCACTTGCCGCCAAATGGAATACCGAAAATATATTTTTCCAACCGGACTTTATGTTCGGTGCTTGCGAGTTCACCATTTGTGCGATACATCTGACCACCATATCTCTAATGGTAGGAGAACTATTTTTCTTCATAATATGTTCGAAAGGACGTAAAAAGTCTTTTTGGAATTTGAAATTAGCGAACTCGCCTTTCTCTATGAATTTCATTGAAAGTTGTCTCAAGGAATCGACGGCGAAAAAGGCGATATCTTCATTGCTACTGCAACCCACTTTGTTAAAATGGTCGCCGAGGACTTGCCAAATGCGGGACCACTGAAGCCTAATTCTGCCCATATTGTAGTATGATATCTCGACAATTTTTTGTAGAGAGAACATTCTCGGGTTTGTAGGATGACTCAGCTCGTCTAGAGATACTTGACAAAGTGCTTTTACGAAATCAACAATTGCGTCACCGTCGAGCCTCGTTGAGCCTGTGAAAATTCTGTCCACGGCCACCACGACACTCTGTGAGCTCGTTTCTCCGATGTGCTCTTTCACACTGGGATCTAATGCCATGAGGCTAAACTTTAAAGCATCGGGTTGCGGTTTGATGCCGGAACCTGATAAAAATTGAGGACGGACTCCTGTACCTATCAACTGCGCTAATTCAAGTTGGGAAATACATTTCACTACATCCAACCAACTACTTCCTAAATAATTTCCATCCGTATGAGCGACAGTGATCAAAGTTTTAATTGTGTCAATATTCTTCGCTTTCATTTCTGTTATCGGTGAGTTAGCCGTTAGTAATGTAAATCTCGCAAGAGCTTGGACGTATGCATCTCTTTCTAAAGACATGTGGAAAATGCAAGCGATACGAACTGCACATCTTATACCATCCAAACACAAGGAAGCTATCTCAGTATCATCGCAATCTTGTAGCCCCACGGAAAAAGCGGCGAGGAACGGAGTCCACGCCATTTTAAACATTGGTCGCACGTGTTCGACATGTTTCGCAGTTGTAAATGGCGTCTGCACGTGGGATACCGATTCCATTAAATTCTTAGCAGCGGTTGATATTTGTTCCATTTCCATGTTCCATATGAGTTTGCGTTTCTTTTCATTAGCAATCCTGTGTTGCCCCGGTTTGGACGTGTTTTTCATTTTAATTTCATGGCCGGCTATTTCGTCATATATCTGTGACAAGTATTCACGAGGCAGATCATTGTTGTCGCTGATGCCGCTATTCAATTTTATATATTGTTCCTTTGTCATTTTATTCTTAACTTGGGGCGAATGTAAATCTGTCGTTAGCATTATTATGGAAAATGCTAAAACATACACGGTGTCGGCACTCATGAATAGCGTATTAGTTGGGTTGCATTCACAATACCGAGCAGCAAATTTTTCCATAAGCCGGTCAATCTTTTGCGCTTCACCAGGCAACCTAAAGCCTTCTAAGAAATGGCGCAACGCTGCTACGATATCCATGTTAGAGAAGTTCATGGAATCTACGTAGGCGTACATTACTTCTTTGGAATGATCGTCGTTTTCGCCTAAATATTCACCTATAAATATTTTATCAATCCTCTCGTCAGTTAACAACCATTCTGCTATTTCTTTCGTAGATGTACCTAACAATCCTTGCTCTTGTAAAAATGCAACACCTTTTTTAGGTTTTCTATTAAAAAGATCGATTCCCGTTTCCCAAACTTCCTTCTGTTGTTTGAGAACTTCAAATTGCTCAGGTGAATCTAGTGTTTCTCTGTTCCCAATATTACTAGACCCTGTGGAAACCAAACTTAGACTGGATCCTCCATGGGATTTAATACTGTGATGGTCAGAGTCTTCTTTTGTAGTTCTCTCGCCTAATGTTGTTTGCATGTTGGGGTTGATGTATAATTCTTTACTCCATTCTACCATGCACTTTAAAATCGACACGAGACATTCGAGTCCTCTAATGCGCATCGATTTTTCTTGATTGGGTGTAGCTCCCAATTCTAAAGCTTGTCTTCCTTGCGCAATCTTTGATACATCGTTCACTAATCTCTGGAAAAGATTTGCTGCGGAAAGATCGCAATCATAGTTCACGTAAATATCTACAACACTTTGTGCATCGCCACAAATTCTGGTCAGAGCTTGAATAACCATCCATTTATGTTCAAACGAAGAACTGGAGGTCTCCAAAATATTCATGAAAATTTCTTTAAAGAAAACTTCAATTTGCTTCTTAAGATGTATTTTGAAGTTTTGAAGAAGGGCCAAGAATATCGCCAGAGATAGTTCAAACACTTCTGGTACAGAACTTACTCCATTCTTCGATAAGGCGACACAAAGGTACTGCTTGATGGCTGTTATGAACATTTCATTGTTCCGAAACACTGGGCCGGCGTTTTGCAGTATAGAAAGGAGTAAATGTAAGGATAAAATTTTAGACCTGAGCTCATGAGATTTAGGATCAGGAGTTCCCTCTGGTAAGGGTTTCATTGACAGTTTACAAAGTGCTCTGAACACAAGGAATGCATCTTTTTGAAGGACATGTGTAAATTTAGCAGTGACAGAATTGTCATTCTCTGAAGCGACATCTACACTTTCTTGTGATGGTATCCTTGTTATTGAGGATTCATTTGGTATTTGTTCACTGCATTCCTGGGACACACTGACACTGTCTTGAGAGTCTGATGGGTTTTCATTGTTATCTGGTATGTTCTGACTCACATCATCTTCAGATTTTTTTGAAGCAATTGAAATAGCATTATCAATCACAGAGTCAACTATTTGCGTTGCTATAGTTTTAGCTTCCAGTATTTCATCTGCAGGTTCCTCAGGTACAGAGTTTTGATCTTTATTCTCTTCAGTTTCATTATTCAAATTTGTTTCTTCAGTTACCATATTACCATTAGGAATTTTACTACTTTCAGTAATATTAGGGTTTGTCTCAGACTCCAATGCCTGGTTCTCCATTTTCGTAAATATCACATTAAGCATTTGAGTTAGAGTCGCCCTAGCTGTTGTCTGGTTTATAAGATTTTTGCTTGCTAGGTAAATGTTATAGCAAGTTCTAACAGCAAGAAGAACTGTCCCTTCATGGACTTCCACATGTTGGCTTGTTATAACTGTTAAAAGAGCTTTTATTATCTGAAGTTGAACACCTTCATCTGTCTGTGGACCGTTAAAACAACTACATATTGTCTCTACAATGCGATCGATTAGTAATTTTCTGGGTGTGGTGGAATCTGGAATGTTTCCTGTTAAATGACCATAAGCGATGAGTTTCTGCAAGCAGTCCAGGGCGGTGACGACAATACGCGATGCTTTGCTCTGGCATGCAAGCTCAAATGGCAGGAAATATTTTTCAGCTGTGATAATATTTGAGGCATCATTTTTTGGTAGTGGCAGAGTGCCTGATGTTGGACTGTCTGATGATTCGGGCTGACCTCCATTCTTCAATTCTGCTTTTATTTCCTCTGAAAATAAGATGTAACACCTTAGAAGACTTAATTTGAAATGTGCTATATAAAAAAATAAGAAAACCTGATTTTAGTTGTATTATCAAATTAACTTCTTATTAACAGTGATGGTAAGTTATTGTAACTTCATTGGATACTTAAATCTACCTTCTTAATGTAACATACTAAAGTGGTAGATAAAATTATGCATTACATAATAGAAAATTCTTGAGAGCACCAGAAGTACTGGAAAATTGCCAAGTGATGATAAAGCAAATATTATCTTTACTTATTGACCAGAATAGTGCTGAACTTTACTTATTAATAATTAAAAATACATGTAATTAACTCACAGTTAACAATTAATTAGGACAAACTTTTAATAATACTGGCTTATAAAATGATATTAAAACTTTCATGGAATAATTTGAGTTATGGCTAAACTGACAGGATAATTAATTATTTATTTTATTTGGCCTTGGTGAATTAATAAATATAAATAAATTTATTATCTGATAACAAAGTCATTTTTTTAGAATAATATTTATTATATTAGATAGCTTTGTTTTCTTACAAAATATTCATATTTGTATATTTTTTTAAAACATTACAACTATAAACCAAGATATATTTTAATCAATAAGAAAGTAATGTTTTCTTATATACATATACATTTATGCTTATGTTATAAAACTAATAGTCACTAGTTTGTATAGCAATTATTTTTAAATATTATCCTATAAGAATTAAGGAAAATAAGGCTATAGATTGGTGGGAAAAAATGGTACAATCATCCAATGTGCCATGCTTTTCATGTTTGTATTTCATTTTAATTAATAACCATTAGCGATATCTTTAAACATTTCATAGTATGATTCACATATTTTATCATAACATAATACTAATGCATTAACATTGTATTGATAAAAATTAATGAAGTTTAAATTTTACTTTAAAATGAGAACAAACTAGTTTTTATTACTAAACTGATTAAATGCCAAGAATCAGAAGTTATCACTTTAATGCCCTTGCTTTCACATTTCCTAACTAAACATAGGCTAAATATTTTTTCTTCCCAAATGTAGGTAAAGGTGTCATCCTGACATCACTGAAGTGTTTTATAGATATTGTATTTGCCAGCAACTACGATATACATACACTAATTTGATAAGGTACATAGACATTTCAACTTTATATGACCTTGATATAAAGTTTAAATGTCTACATACAAAAACTTGATCAGAAAAACTTGTAAAACTAAACTTTAACTTAATTAGCATAAGTGATACGTAAATAGTTATATTATAGTAAATTTGTGTTGTAATATATGTTTTCTGTTGTGTAAATGTCAAAATGGAAACCTTACCTAAAGCCACCTCACAGGACTTTTTCAGTTGATTGTGATAAGACCTTTTGATGTCTTTATCCGCTAAAATCTTTTCCAAGGCTCGTACTATAAACATTTCTTTAGTTTTCAGGTTGGTTTGCATCGTTAGTTTATATTATAATCACTCCATTCGTATATATCGGAGTGCGACTCAACTGCACGGAGCGAAAGTAGGCATTTATATTATTATTGAGGCACTTGTATTGCATGCGTTGATTAATTTCACGTGAAAAAAATGCACAATAAATATAACATCACAAATATTTAAGCAGTTAAGGATTTGTGTGAATCCATCTCAGCGAGAGAGTGATTTTAATTTCTATAAAGAGTATAAAAAGATTTGGATTTTAGATTTCACACACCTCATCACAAACATGTCAATTGGAAAGATGCGTTCAATTTAATTTTGTCACTTTAGTCAAAATATTATGTTTTAGAATTAAATTCAAAGAAAGAACTAAATTAAATCAATGTACAAACAACAAAAATATTGATTTATTCGCATTTTTGACGTGCGCTTAATCCAATTATTTTAAATTGACCTATTGGATTTTCAACAGTTTTTACGTGTAATAAATTATAATCTGTATAAGTGTAAATTCAAATTCGAATTGAAGGATATGTCAATGTGACGTTATTCGTGATGCATGGTGTTTATTGTATATTTACCAATTTGTAATTTTAGAAAAATTCAAAACACAATCACATAAACTTATCTTGAAACTGTTAAAAAACTACCTAACAAAATTGCTTCCACAATGACTGTGACGCGGGTTGCGGAGTCCCGCACAGAATTTAAATTGAAGAACTTGCCAGAAGATGCGATCTCTAGCGTCAAGTTTGCACCAAAATCCAGTCAATTCTTGCTCGTATCATCATGGGACTGTTCAGTTAGGTTATACGATGTCACTTCAAACGTTGAAAGACATAAATATAATCACGAATTGCCGGTTCTCGATGTTTGTTTTAGGGTAAACTATCCTCGTAATACATTCATTTTGTGTACCAAAAATTAACAACTTAACTATTATATGACTTAATTTAGGATGCAGTCCACTCATATAGCGGTGGACTAGACCAGACTCTCAAGATGTATGATCTCAATGCAAGCACAGAGACGGTTCTTGGAGAACATAAAGGGGCAATTCGCTGTGTAGAGTTTGCTAGTGAGGTGAACGCCGTGCTCACGGGCAGCTGGGACGGCACAGTCAAAATGTGGGACAGTCGTGTCCCTAATTGTGTGGGCACATACAACCAAGGGAATGAAAGGGTAAATTCAACTTCATACTCAATGACATAATCTTACTATCTCACTAATAATATAAATGCGAAAGTTTAGATGGATGGTTGTTTGTTACTATGATATCCAGAATGGCTCAAAAGATCTAGCTGAAATTTAGGCTAATTAAACTTAATTTGAAGCTTTTAATAGTGGTAGAGCCCGCTTTACATATTTGCACGAATATAAAAAAGCTACATCTAGACTAGTTTTTTTTTATTATTTTAATGTGGACGGACATGCGGTTGTAGTATAATTTTGTAATAGAATCAACAATTTTTGATGCATTTCATCATATTTTAGGACCACCACATCTGATATTACATTAAACTGGAACAAATTCTTATAGACTTATGTGTTTTAATAATATTTCTTAACATTAAATTGAATTTCCCAGGTGTATACAATGAGTATAGTTGGTGAGAAGTTCGTAGTAGGTACTTCAGGTCGTAAAATCTTTGTCTGGGATGTACGTAACATGGGCCATGTAAACCAAAGAAGGGAATCATCTCTCAAGTACCAGACCCGTTGTATACGAGTATTCCCAAACAAACAGGGATATGTTCTCAGTTCTATTGAGGGCAGAGTGGCTGTGGAGTATCTGGACAGCAATCCTGAAGTACAGAAAAAGAAATACGCTTTTAAATGTCATAGGATTAAAGATGGTGGTAAGTGGTCATGACGATGATGGTTAAATAGAGAGCTTTAATGTCTGTCACTTGAGTATATTTTAAAGAGTAATAATTAAATGTTGAGGAGAAATTTTACAAAAAATATTTTGTTAAGTAAATTTTGCAACCCATACAATATAAGATTTTTTAGAAGATTTTTTATATCGAGAATATAACAATCACCGTCTCAATTTCTGAATCACGCTGGCCCACTGCGGGTTGGTTGACTTCACACATATTTTTTAATTTCTTCGCCGATATGTGCAGGTTGCATCACGATGTTTTCCTTCACCGTCAGAACGTCGGGTAAATTATGTACATGTGAAATTCGAAAATGGAAAATTACATTGCTACATGGCCAGATTTGCAACTAGGACCTGTAGATTACAAGTAAAGTGCTTAAACCCCTGAGCCACCGAATTTTTATTTATTTCAGGTTTGGAAAAAATTTACCCAGTGAATGCAATTAGTTTCCACTCTGTATACAATACGTTTGCGACGGGAGGTTCCGATGGCTATGTTAACATATGGGATGGCTTTAACAAGAAGAGACTTTGCCAATTTCATAGGTATGTTTTATTATCATTTCCATTATCTTCGAGTAAAAGTAGTCAATCTTATGCAATTTATATTTCTGTGGGATCATCCATTTTATTTTCTGAATGATGACTGAAATTTATTGAATAAATAAATAATATGAGTTAGTGGGAGAGGTAGTGTAAAATCTTACCACATATCACTATGGTTAAAAGTTAAGAAGGGGTAAAAAGTTGCTAAAAACAGCACTTGATGAATGGATTACCATTTTGTTTAATGTATATTAATACAAATAACAAATAACTTTAATAGACTATTAGTAAAAAACAGTAGGCACTTTTACCTAGTCTTACTTTAGGATTTGATGATTATGTGACATATTACATCACATCATATTATCATTAAATCGTATGATTTAACTTTTTTTTTTGTATTAATTTCTCTCCCAATAAATGTGTAGATACAATACAGCGGTGTCAGCGCTGAGTTTCTCCCACGATGGGTCAGCGCTGGCCATCGCTTGCTCCCAGCTGGACGAGTCCCAGGCCGAGGAGCCCCGGCCCGAGGACACCATCTACATCCGCTATGTCACCGACCAGGAAACCAAGCCCAAATGAGGCTCCGAAACACTCAGCTAGAGCCCTATCACGGCTTTATATATCTCATAGTGAAATTGTGCCTTTTATAGTTATTCAAATTTAAATAAGAGTACATTTTTGAGTTTGACGCTTTTAGTTTTTTTTTAAATGTGATAGTTTTATGAAACAAAAGTTAATTTTCAATATATTTTTGGTGTGAGAAAATTCGTATAAGATTTTTCTTAAATTGTAGTGTGTGTTTAAATGATTTCTGTGTTTTATTTTTCATACATATAATTGAAATGTTACTCAGTATGTGAGAGTTAATCATGTTAGGAGCAATCGATGTTTCTTTGTGTTTGTAGACATATAAAGCCTGTGTGGGTTCTGTCGGGTGTTCACGGATTGGATGTGTCAGTGACGTACTATAAGTGATAAGTGAAGTTTAAATAAATAATTAGTTTATATATATTGTTTTATTTTTAATA
>LD688936.1:383751-417177 GCA_003118335.3 Papilio memnon
CTTTAATCTTTAAATTCTTATATACTTTAATACATTTTAGTGATTTAAAATATTGCATAGTACAAGATTACATATTATTTAGTATCATTAACTCCCGCGACACGAGACTAGGCTCGTTCTTCATAATCGTAAAAGTCTAAAATACGGTTCCTCAGGCCACATATGGTGCCTAGCCTGGTCTAGGAGCAGTGGGTGGTGCGGTTATAGCCTAATCTCTGTGAAATGACTATAAACGTCGCGACGACCAAGTAAAACTTTGTTGTTAAAGTGAAATACACTTGGGAGCGCTAAATAACATCGCCGCAGTGTCAATTAATGTACCTACACTGTTTAATATTGAGTAGTTTACGTGATACTATCTATATCACGCGACTTTGTTCGCGTTGGGTACTGTAAATTTAATTTAGTTAGCAGATAACATATATAAGATTCTTGTGGCAAAAATGGGAAAATACTAATCAAGCATTTAAATAGTAGATAAATCCAATATTTTTATCGTATATCGTACATCGTACAGAAAACGACCATAATGCTAGAATTTTTCGAATCACATTTTGTATTATCCTGCAATTTCTCCTGAACATCCTGTATATCAACTAGGAAAGGCTAAACTAAATATCGATTATAGAGAAGGAAACATTCGATCTTAAGATGTACAGATAATAAACAATTGAATGACAGAGTAAGCTAAACACTCGAGTGTATCGGCTCTCGATGGTGGCAGCACTGTGCTCGATTCTGTCGACTCAGCCTCTTATCGTCTATTCCCACGCGACGTACATTTTTAATGAACACTTCAGAATCCAAACAATACTGGAATGGAATGTTCCGCAATGACGCTAAACTTCTCTAGACTTTCACACCTCGAGGGTTAATACGACTTTAATAAATTAGTCACTCATTACACGCTACATTTCAAGCGAATTTTGCGTAAAAAATTGCATCTTCACATTGCAATTTTTTATCTGTTGCATGACACAGCAAAAGTAAATTGATTTAACATTCTTTTCTATCTATTCCAAGAATTTCATAACATAAATCTAATTATCTTTATTGATGACAATATGATTGCCGATTGAAATTTCCAAATTGTATTTTTGAGCATATTTTGAATGCGTTTTTGTTATATTTGAATAAGAATTCGTTAACATTAAAAAGTGTGATCTGTTAAACTTAAGAAGCAAGCTTTCATGTCTATTTAACTAAATGAATGATTAATTTTCCGTTTAGCTTGAAGATTTCATGTTAATTAATAATTTTTTTTCTATTATACATTCAAGATCCAGTTCAATGGATACATACATTAATATCCAGAAAACTATAGAATAATAAAAGTAATTGTAATGCAACCATTCGGTGGTAGACACAAATATGTTGGGTAAATGCTTTTTCTATTCCGGGTGTATTTGTGTAAATTCATCGAAACTTGCTAAAAGTGACATTCGCCAGTTGCACCGCCGCGCCGCGTTCGTCCCGGGTGGCGCTGGTATAGCCGCCATTATTATATTCCGCTGACCACTAACAATATACCACTTTCTCACATCCAATGACAAATTGCGAGTGAGTTAATACCGAGACACGTTTGTTCGTTTAAATCAAATGGCGCGAATCTCACAGCGGGCTGTACATCGTTGTTTATTACAAACTTAACTTTACATTTCATTTAAATCGTATTTCGAAAGGGTTAAAGGTCAAAATCGCTTGTATGACTGAGAAATAGATTATTTAATTGACAAAATTATTTTTGCGATGATTATGATTTTTATTTCTATTGTAATAGGGGCGATTTTTGATAGCCTATCGAACAGTATTATTTAAGTAGTGTTAAATATACGCGTTCGACGGAGGATGTTATTGCTCAGTGTCTTCGCGGACTCGTAGGGATGGGGTCGCGAAGATTTACGAATGTCCATTTTATTAATGTTTTTTTGCATAATTTATCGATTTCATTTTGTTTTTAATTTCGTGATAGCGTTAAAATATTCGTTTCTGTTATAACTTGCTGCTCCAATTATTAAAAAAAAATGAGGTTATAAATACAAATTATAGTAATGACCAAGCTTTTAATAATAAAAATGCAAAATAAGTTCAATGTTATACCATTAACAGTGTTATATGCGAACAAACAATGACATTTTATACCTTATAGCTTAATCTGTCTAAAATGAACAATACAAAACATTTAAACGAACCACTAAAAAGATTCAACAATAGTAAGATTGTAAATGTACATTACACAAATGTGAATAACTAACGTCGAGGTTGTAGTCGATATCGATATGACGTGACATCACTAGTGCGAGATCGCACAGGGTGTTCCGCAACAAATGCGCTCGCACTAGTGCGGCTGAGCGCAGGTTTAATAGTTTTAGTAATGTAACAAATAGACCGGCTCTCGCACTCGCTGCGGCCCCAGCGCCATCTGCCGGCGGACTGCGGAGTTGCCACTTAGGAATATATTAGTCCACTAGACGTACTAAAATGAATATACGTTTACAGATTTATTTGGATTCACTATTAAAACTGGCGAGTCTTTTATGGAGAAATTGACATCTTACAATCTCACTAATCATACTTCATACTTTTATTATAAATGCGAAAGTTTGGATGTTTGAATGCTTGTTACAACATACCACTAAAACGGCTTAACGGATCTTGATTAAATGGAACATAAGTGTCGTAGCATGAAAGAACACTTAGGCTTTTGTTTTTTTTAAGTCCACGCAAACGAAATCGCAGGCAACAACTAGTACTCTATAAAACTTGCAATTACTATAGAAAGTCCAATAAGGAAATCAAAATACCGCTTACGAAGGAACGCTTACGGATGAACGAAGACAGATTTCAATAGATCCAAACAAAACAGCAAAATACACACACATAAATCACAATTCACTCGTATTCATACGACACATAAAAAGCAGAAGCACTAGGGCAGGGGTGGCGAACCACTGGCACGCGACATAATATTTAGGGCATGGCGATAACCATAAAAACATTATGAAAAAAATATGAAGTAGGTGAACCATGGAAATGACATAACAATCGCAAATCAAAATTATTCGATGGCACGTCTAAGACCGAATTGAACATTTAACTTTTAAAATGGCACTTTGATGCATAAATGTTCGCCACCCCTGCACTAAGGCGTATTATCCAAATAACAGGGAAGCGAGTAAAGCCGAGCGAGCAGCTCCGTTAATATTAATAGCAGTTATAAATCGCGCGCTATGTAGCATATAAGCTCTAATTAGTTTTACGACTAAGTGACATCACTACGTCCCCAACGCTAGCCGCTATAAAATATTAATTCGATTCGCGTGTTATTCCTAAATAGGTTTTAAAACGTTTTTAATTATCTGTATCATAAAATTAAGCCTTTGGAATTCAAACGACTTGCAATGTTGTTTACTCTAGATACATGTGTCAAGTTTTGAGGTTATTTTGTAAAATCAGATATTTAAATTTTATTAAAATTAGTTGAAAACGAGCTACTAGATGTAAGTAGGAAGAGGAATAGGTTGGTGAGATCCGCCCTATTTAGATAAATTTACAAGATAGTATTTAAAATCAAGAGATAAACAAAGCTTTATAGCCTACCTGATATCGGCAATAAGAACACCTATATGTAAAACAGTCGCATTAAATTAGGAATATGAAAAAGATACAAAAATAGACAAATTTGTTTGATATGGCATTTATTGTCGGCAAAATAAATACAAATAAATTATAATCGGTCAATCTAGATTCTTCATTAGCAGCCATAACATTTTAGAAATAATAAATATCTTTTTCTTTTAAAAATGAAGACAATAAAATAGTCTAGAGCTAATAATGTCTATAATTTGAATTTGGATTCTCGTGGAATCAAGTTGTTTTGATTTAGGGTTATTAATCCTTGTTAGTAAAATAATTTTGGCAGTTGTCCAAATTTGTATCTCAAATGACGCGATTAAAAGATTTCGTAGTCAAGAATAGATGATATTGGAGTCTATACTATCTTTATAATTCGTGCAATCGTAATATGCAAGAAAATAAATCGTAATATGGCTAGAGATTTGAAAAATAATGTATTCAGGCCATTTAGCCTGGTACGGGTCAAGTTTGGAGCATTTAAACACAATGGAATGTGTTTATGTTAGTAACATACACAAACTTAAGTAAACTAACTTTAACCTTAACGTTTAAAACGTACTTGGTGATTCTAACGTTAAGGATGTAATTTATACAAAATGTTTTGATTGCAGTTTGCGCGTGTGCGGTGAAACCATACCGAATGCAAAAGTTGTTTCGTAGCACCGCATCACTGGCAAAAAAAAACAGCTTTATGGGCAATTTTCTTTAATACTGTTCCTATACTCGATGTACGTCTAACGGGACATACATATTTGTCCATCCTTTTTATACTTTAACTGCTAATATAACGCCAACGTCGTCCATAAAGAGGATGGTATTATAAACGTCAATCATTTTGTATCACGGAGCGTTTTGATAAGGTACGTCTGATTTACGCCCGCTTTACGGAGCCACAGAGCCTTAATGGCCTGTAAATAACTAACATATTGATACATATCTGATACAACACGGTACGACACAACAGGAAGCGAGCCACGGTGACCATAACACTGCCAGATAGCTGGACAGTCCTGATTTATAATGTTCATTTACTAAATTGATGAAGTAAATAGAAGAAATGCTTGCCAATATCATCTGCTTTTGACAATTATATCAATAAAATTGATGTAACAACTTTAATATAATAGGAAAAGTAGAAGTATAATTATAAATTGTGAATTGGAGATATTTGCCAGGTAAATCAGGGCTATTCGTGAAATTTCTTTCTCCTGTACCCTATGAGTAATGAAGTAGAGTTAAATTACATTTTTAATAGAATCGCTGTAACGTCTTTAGTTTGTTAAAAGTAATCGTTTTTCACGTCAAAGTGTGGTAACCCTAACTTTATCTGTACCTGGGGAAGCAACGGTGAATAGCCATATGTTCAGACGACACACGTAAAACATAAGTTTTATGTTTATGTAATAGTTTATGTAACGACAGAATTTACAAGCGAAATGGACGTGAAATGTTTCCAAGTTTCCTTCAGCGAATGGCCGCTACTAACTACCCCGCTTTACTTTTACGATCCTACATTACAATGTTATTGTGTTCAGTTTATTTATGATTCTATGTAGACTATTGATAATTTTGTCTGTCACCGTTGTCTTTATCGCATCATGAACTCTTCTATCTATCAGCCGTCACATCTTAATCGAATATTTATTTCTGCCGTTATTGCTAATCATTAATAAGTACCTCCTCCCTTAGTTACTAAAGTCAGAACTTACTGCTACTTTAGTAATAATGACTGTGAGTTCAGTTAAGTTCTAGAAATACGCTAGAGTATTCGATCATTGCAGTAAACGAGATGTATTTTCCCTTAGAGGATGGGACCTCCATACTTCATGATTAACCCGGACGCGCCTGCGACAGACGTTGCCAACTTGACTAATAGTTTTAATTAATTCTAACATTACTAGGAGATGTGCGCTCGAATAAGTGTTGAGTTAACATGTTAGCCGTATTGGAAACTTCAGAGGTGTCGAGTGTTGTAATGACACATTGCACTATTAGTTTTACTAATATTACTTGGGTTTGGATGTCTTTAATGCTTACTAAAGAAAAGCTTGTTTCCAAAATTATTCAGATTATTTAATAATTGGTTTGTTAGATATCTTACTTCTGTTTTCTAGCCTCTTCTCTTCTCAAGGTATTTGCTGAAAGTTTTAGAGTGCAAAAGCAAATGTTTGAGGTTCCTTGGATTTTTCGTCTTTAGTAAATTCAGAAGTAGTTCTGGAGTAGGAGTAGTCCTAAAGTATTATAAAATAACTAAACATAAAAACAAATGAATCTTAACAATTCGTAGTAACCATTTCTCTATCAGGCTATCTCATTAGGTATACAATGAACCAAACTTTTCAACATCAGAGGTACATTGTAAATTGTGTGCATTTATAGAGCTACGACCGCCTTGGGTGGCTTCAGAGAACCATTGTCACTTTAACCCTTAAATTATATTAACAAAGACTTATTGCCTAAGACATAGAGTTAATAATAACTTGGCAATGCTTTGTGGGAGGTGTATAGATTAATATTGTGGGTCGGAGTTGGTTTCAGAGAGCATTATGGTGATTGTAAATCTATCGCTGGTCTGATGAGGGGTCAAGGATGTGTCACCGAAGGTCTAGTCGCACGATAAAGTGTGATAAAACTGTAGATTTGTAAGCACATGGATATATTACAGTACTTTGGAACACGATGACCTTTGACCCCGGCTACAGTAAAGTAAAGTAGGATGAAATATATGATAATTCAAAGATCTAACATGTATGAAATGTTGTTAGGATGTGTAATTTCATACTTGCTGTTAGTTTTGCTATTTTTATAATTAATACATTTTGAACAATTACACGACCACTTTGTCATCGGTTTCGTTGGAAGTTAGTTGACATGACTCTACTAATCATGGATATTTGCAAATGTTTTTAATTTGAACTATTAATAGATTTAGTTCCACTTGAGTAAATATAATAACAGGCATTTGTTATGTATAAAGGTCTATAAACACTCAATAAAAACCATGGGAATATCGATATGTTGCGTTTAAAGTTATTTATTCCCGAGATTTGACCTCTACACCTCCGCGCCCACGCACCTCACTGAATCAATTCAAATATCAACCATCAAAATATTGAAGAAGAAAGTATTATTTTTAAACATTGTTTTAGTTTATTTATCTAAACACAGGAAGTAATGATAAATTCTAGGTCATTAAGAATATCAAAATGCACTAAGTTATTGCTAATTCAGATCAAATACGAAACATTATTTGTAGATATAGAAAATGCTACATTCAGAGGCTTTATGTGGTCACTGTATGCCCATTAGTGTATTTAGTATTAGAGTTATACACTAAGGTGCGGGCGCGGATAGTTTAAAGTAAAATTAACAGTAATTGTCCTTTAAAATGGTGTCTAAAACTAAGCAAATGTTGGGATATTGAAGGTTGAAGGTTAGTGAAAAGCGCGGGCGAATGTTTTTCCGTTAGACACGCCTTTGAATGTTTACGGCTCTCATTGGACGGGTTTGGTGCGATGGTTATTTATACGTGCCCGTGTAATGGTGTGTATCGCTCACTAAATCACAATAAAAGAATTTTTATTGTGTCATTCATTACGAAGTAAACTTTTGCTTTAAATTTATTAGCACTTTTTTGACAAATAGTGGAGGAAGTGAATGGAAAAGGGTCATTTGATACCTTCGAGGAACTTGCACAATACAAATATGCTGGCAAGAATAAGAAACAAAAGAATATCTAAGTTTTTAGTTCGCTGAAGATAGATAATATAGAATAGTATATTATCTCGATTTAACTAAGATATCATACAGTAAAATGTATTATTTGTTAACATGACAATATAAATAAATGACGGAGAAACAACAGAGGCTCATTAAATCTACCAGAGCTTTTTTGTATAGAATTAATTTATTATGTTTGCAGGACTTAAATGGTAACAAGATTAGTTATTACTCCTTCCCATAAATTTAAACAAAACGCTGTAGTATACTCACTATAACTAGCCAGTAACAATTCATTTAATTCACCAAAACATTCAAGAACTGATTACTGTAAACTTCTGAATAAAATCCCACCTTAATACCTTTGATATGATTCGAAAGGCGCTATTCATGATCGTAAATAAAGTATAAAATGATTGAAGTGCGCTTTATATGCGCTACCGCATTTAAACTGTCCCATCCAGCAATATTTTTTACTTTATTACAAAGATCATTGGAGACATTATCCTATACTAGACCTGCGTCATACCAATCCCTTTACTATGTCTCTTCTATTTAATCTTGAAATTTCAATGCGCGTTGTGAAATTTCTGACTTTATAGCTAATTTATATGAATACGGTTTGAATTTAAAATGTAAGTATTCCATTTTTATATTATAGTAAAAGTAGGCCATGAAGACGTATTCTTTTAGTTCTTTTTAAATCAATTTACACACAAAAGTTCTTTCTCTTTAATATGCTTCTCAGAAGTACAGCCAGAGCACTCCGCGATGGTCCATTTACAGAAAATTGTCGTGTACAACTAGACTAACTCCACCTCTTCTTACAAACTGACGATTAGGGTCAAACGACCGGATAGTAGAAAGAAATAATTAGTCGTGTCGTATTTAGCCACATTTAAAAGCTTGTAATAATATACTTTTATTAGTGGTAAATAAAAGACTGTAGTTTTTAAGTTGGAACATTGCCAAATTCCTCGATAGTATATACAACTCAATAACTGGATTATCAAATATTGTATTACCTAAAAAATACTTATCTAGGTATCTAGGTAAACTTTCTACAATATTTTGGGTAAGTCGTCTGTGATGAAGTTAATGTTTGGTTTGAGTTTGACTGACTATTAAGAACCTCATAGTTATTTTCTTGTATCTCATAAAGAAAATTAAACATTTTTATAATTTCGATTAGTATATTCTTTAATCTTGGGAACAAATAAGTTTGTTATTGAAACCAGTTATATAGCGCGATAAATTCTTTTGGTATAACAGACGATTATTTCGTGGATCACTATGGATTTAGTTAATTTACTGTTGCCTATAAAATATGCCCCGTTAAAAAACCTATGTCTGAATATCATCAATAATTAGTGGACCTCCCATTGGTTTACGGCTTGAATATATATTTTGTAGTATTTAATATGTATATTAGCGCGTCGGTCGCGTGTCTGTCCGTACGTTACTCTAATGAGTTATTATTTACCGAAACTGTCATAGTTTGGTTGTTTACGAGCGGGCCGATGTCGCGCTCGGCTCGGCTCGGCTCGGCTCACTCTCCACGCTTTATTATTGCCGTATTGTTTGAAATTAATGAGAGATAGATTGACTTTTTATTGCTATAACATACAACAAACTTTACAAACAACATTAAATAAACGGAATTGATGTTCGTTTTGGTTTACGTATTTTTTAGTATACAAAGCAACGTTCATGACTTACTCGTATCGAAATTAATGGAAATGAGACATGGGCGTGTTTTCTAATTTTTGGACTTGTTTTTAATTTGTAGATAATCCATGTCCAAACACGAAAAAACTAGCACTCGGCCGCGACTCCGTCCGCGTGGATTAAAAAACCAAATTAAGTAATCTATCAGTTTTTCCAGACTATCCTCTATATTTATGCCAAATTTCAATGGGATCCGTTCAACAGTTTAGGCTACAAACTCTAACATACATCCAGCTAAACTTTCGCATTTATAACATTAGTATGATTTATCTAAACAATTTTATAAGACTGTAATCTTATTGACAGATAAGATGATTCACAATTTGAACACTGAAATTGATCACAGGTTCCCAGTTCAGGAAAGGCTGACATTTTGTCTATGTCTGTCTAGTATTTTTGGTCTAGCACAATTACAACTACAATTTCGAGGATTTAGAATTAATTGCGAACGAAGTCGAAGGCACTTATTAGTCTTATCAAAAGTATACTAATTAGACATGAAGAATTTATTTTTCAGATAATCTTGTCCATCGTTCGGTATTGCTCTGAAAACGTAATATTTACAAAAATCAATAATTTGTTTTAATTCAATTCGTAAACTGTTTGTTTATCAATAAAAATTTAAATTATTAATTAAAACGTTTAGGTTTGTCCTTAACTTGATGACAAATTAAACGGTTTGATTTGATTAGACAATTTAAAATTTCAACACGGTAGTTAGTTCAAACATGAAATATTTTTTTATTAATACAAAAAATGTTATGCTGATCAGTATTAATGGAAAAATCCGTTTATTTAGGTTATTCAATGGTTATATTGCGCTAATTATACAGTGGATATTGATTGTTATTCTTTTTAGAACTACCAAGTCTACTGGAAAACAACGATCGGCTGACTACTTTTTGTTGGGAAAACATTTTTTTCAATCTCTTATATGCGTGATAAGCATCAGTTTAGTTTATTACAATAACATAATATTAAAAATTAGTTAATTAAAATGTGTCGAATAGGCTTTATATTAGAGAACAATTTGTCGAAAGTGGACAGGGCCGAACTAAGGGATTGAGTAAAGTCCCCAGTCCGGCCCCGTTCGCTTTATTAGCCAATTAGAAGAGCCGCCTACATATCGATTCGTTTGCATACCATTAGCTTTATTTACAATTTTATGTGAGCATTTTGGAGCCATTCGTCTCGAAAGTAATTTACTGGCTTCGAGCCTCGCGGCGGTGTTAGCTCTTTATAACGATGGTGACCACATTTACACTTTTTAAGAGAACTATCCTAATATAAAAAAATAATTTTA
The DNA here is from genome assembly GCA_003118335.3 of Papilio memnon. Taxonomy (NCBI): domain Eukaryota; kingdom Metazoa; phylum Arthropoda; class Insecta; order Lepidoptera; family Papilionidae; genus Papilio; species Papilio memnon. The sequence goes on from LD688936.1 coordinate 394,139, forward strand.
AACATTCATCTACGATTGTTTACACGAGTTGCCTTATATGTAAAGACCGCATCAGGTGGTTTTAAAATAAAGAAAGTAATTAAATTAAAAAAAAAGTTAAAACAAGCATAGTGATGCTATACGTATCTTTAAAAAACACAATGACTATTTCCCTCTTCCTATTTTCTTGTAATTCGATTTCTTGACTAGAAACTATGCGACAATAGAGTTATCTATACAATATCCTGTATTGTGTAAAACATGGTGTCCGTACTGATAGAACGCGTCGCTAATGAGCTAGCGATGATACATTAAATCAATGGAGATCCGGAGTCAATAGATGTCCCCTTATGGCCGACCGACTCTGCCATTGGTAAATTGCAAATTATGTCTAATGTTAGACTGAATTATTGTTGTTCCAAATTTTTATGTATTACATATGTATGGTCTAACGGTTTGCTTTCAATTAATTTGACATCATTATGATTAAATTTTTACCACGAATAATTCTAAATGTTAAAAATAACTATGTTTGCTTTATTATTTATTTTAATGTAGAACTTAATCTACACCATATTAATAATAAAATATTGCCTACTAATACGGTAAACACACAATCAAATATAGGCGAAATAATGTAAAGTACACATTGATGTATTCAAAATTTAGATAAATATGAAAATTATAATGAATGTAATATTACACAGCGCATGTTACTTTTATCAACAAGTTGTTTCTCAATAGTAATCATTATTAATAAACGTTACGTTAAATGAGTGAAATGCATTTATCGACTCGAGTTACCTTAACGATCTAATTATTCCTTTAGACATTTTGACAAACGACAGTCTAATGTTGTTTTATTGTTAATGCATCGAATATTTATCTATGCTCGAGCGTCGTATCGGAAAATGTTTCCAAAACGAACCTATCTCCTAAATGAATCGTTAAAAAACTAAGTTAATAATTACCGACATTCAGTTTTCGATATACAAGTGTTTCAATTTAATGGTGTCGATTCCATAAGTTCCCGATGAATATTCGATTCTATCGATGTCAGAGTTCGGCGGTAAATCAGCGGCGAGCGTCGATAGCGCAGCGCAGCGGCCGAGCACACAGGAATGCGCTACGACGCCGCACAGACAAATGTACCGAGCTGGCGCATTTTAATTCCTCGTGTGTGCCCGCCTGCCCACCTGCCCGCGGACAGCGAGGAGAAATCCCAAAATGCCACTTTAAATAATCGTGTTCATTAGTAAACATTTAAGACAAGCATTAGGAGCGCTGGGTGCCGGCGCCCGATCCCTATCGCGCGCACGCATCTATCGCCGTCGCCCGCGCGCGCAACTGAGAGGTGCGCGCGTTAAATAAGGGATAGAGGTGTCTCGGCGATTCTATCGATTGAACATAGGGGTACTAATTAAGAGGCCGGCCGCGTATCGATAGCCCCCGGACCGATACTCTTGTATGTTGCAATCAAGACGTACGCATAACAAGCGGGGGCCGATTCGGGACGTTTCAATCGATATTTGTTCGAAGTCACCCGCGGATACGACCCTGGCGCCGCGGCTCGGACACGGCGACCCGCCGCGCACTAATTGGTGGTAATTTTTTTAATTGTTATGCTCATTGTATTTTCCTTATTCGGTAATTTGTCGAGATGATTTTTTTCCTACTCCAACGATTATACGGCCCCATTGGTCATAGTTAACGCGCTCCACGTTTCGTTTATCTTTATATCTTTATCTACAAAAGTTTTGTAACGCCCGATAATTACAAGTAAAGCAAAATAAAATATACATTTTATTGGGATAAGAATAAAAGAACGTTTATAGATTATCTCCGGCTTTGGCCCGATGTTTATTTAAATTCGGCTTTGATCTCTATTTACTTTTCTTTAGTTTGTTCAGGTTGAATGAATGAATGACACATTTGTTAGGCGCAAACTGCTCGACTGTTCGGTGGAGAATGAAAATTCGCAACTTTTTTGGATAATTCGATGCGTTTATTTTTAACTAAATCTTAATTACGTTCAGTAAGCGTTCTCCAAACACTGCAACATTTAACATGTACCGAAACGAATTCTTGCGCTATAAAAATGTAAAGGTTAACGAAGTTGATTGACAAATTAATAAACGCGCCTATAATTATTATTAAATTAAATAATTGAAACATTTATAATCAAAAATTATTAATTGACATGCAATTATTTAATTAGGCGCAAGATAACGGCTAACTTAATTAATAATTAGTTAATGTCATAATCCGAAGTTGGGCGCGTGCTGCGTGCTGCGATCCGAACGGGTCCCGATTACCAATGATTTTATATCATCATTGAGTTTGTTTTTGTTTAATTGTGTAAAGTATCATTTGCATAAATATTTAGAGGCAATTCGTTAATGGCCTGCTACATTCCAAGATGTACCGTGAAGGTTTTAACCAAGGCGTTACGGTGAAACACGACTAAAACACACAGAAAAATGCAAAGTCCTGCTAAAGAAAAAAATATTGTTATAGGTTTTTAAATTAGAATAATTACTCCATATTTAAAAGCATATAACTGAAACACAATTTTTTATTTTTAATTCTGCACAAATGATCTACACATTGTGACTTAAGACTATTTACCTGGGACCTTCTAATCTTCGTATCTTACTGCGGATACTCGTGGGTAGGCCAATGCAGTAACCCAGGTGCTGGTGGTCTTCGGCCCTCGGCTCGGATATCACGGATTAGAAGGCGCCTGTTAATTGCTCTAACTGAGCTAATTACTGCGCCCGTTGCTTGTGATATCTTCATACGTTGCGACGGATGCGATGAATAATCGTATTTTTATTGTTGCTATGTTATGAGATCCTGGTACTTGAAGTTGTGTTCTTTTAGACGTATTTACTTAGTAAGTGTAGAGAATTCTCTAGTGTTAAATCAAATCGAAATCAGATGCGTACGGTAATATTTTATTTTATAGCCGTTTGTGATCACAATCTGTAGACGCACCTTTTACGGCGCGTTGTTTGTCTGTCCGTCGCATCTGGTGTGGAGGGCGTTTAAGGTGCTGATTGCGATTGCTGAGCCACATGGGGATATTGATGCTAAGAACAGATAATAGTCATTGTTCAAACGACCGCGAGGTTATACACGCCTGGTAGTTTATGTGTGATCGTGTTTACCTTATTGTCAATTTAAATAGGTTTTATTGTGATTAGTACTAATGTAAAACTAAATAGCGCCAATATAGTAGATATCGCTTTCTTGAGTATTGGGTTTATCAGTTTTAAAGATACTTAACTCAGACATTACTCAGTATTTACCACGGCAACCATAAAAGGTGTTTGGAATATCTAGCCAATCATATTAGTAAATTTTGTTAACCACTTGAGAATGGAATATAAAATCAAATTTGTATATAAAACCAACACCCGGTGTTTGTCCCAAGGCAGTACACCGGCTTACCGTTGGTGTTAAAACTTAAGCAATTAACTTAATTGATGCGCACTAAAAGGTCCGCACATGCAATCAATTGACATGCGAACAATTCACACTTCGCTTAGAAAGTCCCTAACCCGAAGGTTACGTACAAACAATCGACAATCGCATGCGATCGCGATCGCGTGACGAAGCGATCCCCGGCTCCGATACATCGATACCGCGATATCGATTAGTATCGCCCGCAGTGGGTTACGGGAACGAGAATCGATACCATACCGATCCGTGGAGGCCGATAAACGCCTCCAATTTAGAACAATTATAGATTATAATGAATTAATGGTGCTCAGTGTAAATACAGTTTTTTTTACTTCTCGGTCGTTTGTCAAATGTATTTCACGGCGCTTTATCTATTTTTATTACCGGCAATTTAAACATTTCTACGGTGACGAATCGATTCCGTGTAACAGTTCGAATTCGATCCTAATAGAACCGAATAAATATTTAATTATTGTTCTTTATGGTGAATGGTAACGCAATATTGTATTGATTCTTTAATGATTTTAATCGACGCAGATTCGATGCTTTCACGTTATCGATGTTGCGTTTGTGGATTTGTGAATTGCAGATCGCAAGTTACCGTTTAGACGAGCGATATCGGACTATAAACATTAGTTTTATGTACGTTTTTATTTGTACAACTTTCAGTTTATAAAACGTTATTGTAAAAGTACTTAATAGATTGTATCGATTACGGTTTCGATTAAAAAATAGACTAGTTTTATGGATCGTGTCGGAGCGTGTGAAATAGTTTTGAATTTAAATTTTTTAGATGAACATCGACGCGGGCTAATATACAGCTAATCTTGTTTAATCATAGACATTACGAGTGTATTATTAGAGGCCGGTGGGTGATGGGATTCGCCGCGTCACAAGTATTATCGATATATTATAATAGCGATGTATTTTAAACGAGGTTGACATAAGCATCGATATTTTCGAATCAATTCAAAGAGATTATGTAAGGAAATTCTATCTCATACATTTATAATGAAACGAAACCTTTTAGACGCTCCACAATGGTGTAAATTCCTTAGAAGTTTTTGATTTTAGTAATAATATCAGTGGTAATATTTATGCCTTCAATACAAGTGTTATTTATAATTTCTATGATGCTAGTTGATCGATGTTCAGATAGGTGTCAGAAATTACATTTAATTTTCAGTTTAAATTTTGAAGTAAAAACCGAACAAATTTATAACTCATTAAAATGCGTTCCGTGATCTTAAGTTTATCGGTTGGACAGTAATTTAACTATCGAACATCTTAATTTCATCGACAAATGTAACGATAAGAGCCATCAATCAGACGAAGTGTGGATGGATGAAGACATCAGCGGTAATAACAGACTGTGAGACGGATTTATTAGCTCAATAACGCTGTTATAACTGTTATAACGCTAATGGCTTGATTAGTTGATAATTATAAACAGCAATGGATCGATAATTCGCGCCATTTCCGAATGGAACGGTTTTTATACGGAGAGCGAGGGCGGTGTTGGGTATTATAACCTATGATTATGTGAGATTTACGCGTTACATATACAACGTTACTTGTAATTTATAATTAAATAGATTTGAGATGTAATTTCTTATCCTTAATATACTTTTGAAGATGAATTAAGTATAATGCCTTGCGAATATCTGTCGTAGTCAATAGTCTTATTTACGAATCAAAATCACTCTTCTTATTGAACCAGAATTCTAGGGCGTTATTTAGAATAATTAAATTGTAATATATTTTGTACATTACCTGAAATTTTATAATAATAATCTTGAATCCGTTATGTTAGTTTAAGCACTTTAACAAATGTTGGTTAACATTTGACACGCACTTTAATATAAATAATGTGTGTCGATTAAATCGATATAAGAGTCATGAATAACGAGTAATTACACGAACTTAGAATCGATAACACGTATTAAAATCGATATATAATTATCGATAACTCTTACAGTTGTAACGAGTGTGTATTAATGGAGCGATTTTATTCATCGCGTGATCTCAGTTAACGAGTTTTTGGTATGGTTTTAATGTAAAATGTATGAACTAGCGATAAAAGAGAGGATCGTTGTGTATGGGTCTTTGGTTCAAATTTTTAAATTCTTAATACTCATTATTTACGATGTCCATCAAAATATTGTCCTATTATAAAAGTAAATTGACACTATCTATGTATATCTGATAAAAGTTATGTGTTCGGGCGGTTGTTTATTAAACCCCACTTGCAGATATACTGCGGCACTTTGAATATCCGCCTCGCGCGGCGTAGCACTGCTTAGGCGCGGTCTTTGCGCGCCTTAGAAACCTTTTCACTAGCGCGACTAGCTCCGCGAGTCTATTGCAAGTTCTATTACTATGAGCAATCTTTTGATGCTATAGTTATTAAGTTTGTGCAGCCAACGTCGCGCGGCTACTCTTAGTGGAACCAGGTTTTAGTGTGAAAATAGTCTTAAGGAGCACGCGTAATGAGCTCGCCTCACTCACTCCGATTAGCTGATATCTGCATTCGGATGCGCAAACAGGATCCCAACCGTTGTGTAACAAACCGTTACCTACTGCTTTTTAATTGGCTTTATGCTAAATTTGGCCTAATATCGTGTACTTAGATTAGACTTTTTTGGCGTCATTTTAATAAACAATGTTTTTAAAACACATGTAAAGTATCGTACAATCGTAATTTGTCTAAAATCAAAAAGTTAAAATTGTTATAATATCGTTTTATAGCTTATATGTGTGATTATTCTTAACTATAACTACAAAAACGTACACGTAGATAAACGCTATATAACTTTCTATTTATAAGCCTTAATTTATTTGAAATTAATAAAGAACAGAGTTTCTTATGTTTTAGAAGTAAAAAGCCTACATTAATAACACGACAACAAGAATAATCATAAAATATCAATTTGAATGTCAAATAAGATAACCGCGCGTTTCGAATTCCACAGATACAATATGGCGTCAGTTTAATTTTTTTAAGGTAAAAGTTTTCTGTCATTCTGCTCGTAAATTACCTTCGCGGGATGTTACCGATATTTTACTGATAAATGTTTTTGATTTTATATTTCAAATAACGTGATTAATATTTCTTTATAAGTTCGATAGAAGCGTATTATTATAATTTACAAGTGTACTGGTTCTTGTGGCTTAGCATGTCTATTTTAATTTTAAATGATCTTTGGTATGCACGTTTGATTTATTGCGGATGGATTCTGATTTATGACATTAATCATTGGAATTAATCATTCAGACGATTTTTTTATTTGGAAACTCGATAACTTAACACCATCAGAGAGAAGATATTGAACGAATTATTGTACGATTTATTTAGTTCTTAATATTTAATTGCGATTACAATATAAATTGTAATTTTATATTCGTTATTGACACTGCTTGTAATAAAAATGATAATGAAAATCTTTTTATTCCCAAACGTTATATCAAAGAGATGACAAAACCTAAAATGAGGTTGTATGTCGCAGTAAGCACAAGCAGCGAGCAGACAGTGCGTAAGTTACGGCCGATATCTGGTGATCTGTGAAACACAAGGCGGCCCCGCGGGTCGTCTGCCCCTAACGGCCCCAAATTATTGTTATTGCCACCAAACTAATGTAATTATTTTACCTTAAAGAACAGCAGCAAAATGGAGTCGAATGTTTTATTTTAATTCATTACTTGTTCATATTTTTTATTAATTTAATGTAGAATTTCACATCAAAATGAAAAGAAAAACCCAATTATCGGTAATTGTAAGCTTGCTAATGAATTTTGTCGTATTGTAATGCAAAAATTAAAACCAAAAATGAAATATAACTAAAATTTTAAAATGATTTAAATGCTAGTATCCTGCTAGTAATGAAACAACGATAATTTGATTAAATAAATATGTATGACATACATTACACTTCAATTACTGTCCTTGTGTTATTAGCAATTGAAAAGCGTGAGCAATATTTATGGACAATTTATTCTAATTAAATTAAAAATAATAATATTATTGAGTACTCTATACCATTAAAGTAATACATTTCGTAACCTTGCTTAACAATCCGTGACAATTGCAAATAAAAAAAAATATTTTTAATAAAAATTGATCGTCCATGCTCTTACCGGCCAGTGTTGAATCTGTTTACATTTAAACCAAAGACAATGTAAATGACATTCGATATATCGTATTAGCATATACAGTTGTCCAGCCACTAGAGTTGGGCATTTGCCTAATTTATGCCACCGCTGGGCTTGGGCCGGGCGTCCCGTGGGAGCTCCGCGGGAATTCCCGCAGATTTATAGGGACGAGCGAGTGGCGGGTTTTATTGTCTCTGGCCGATAATGTCGCCATTAAACTTTCTTATTATTTATTAATAGATCAGAGACTTGCTATGCGCCGAGAATTCTTGTAACCGGAGTACCGATGTTTCGGTTTTACGTAACGTAATAATTTCCAATGTGAGTTGTTTTTAATTAACTATTTCGTCTGATATGTATTGATATGGTGATATAAATTTTATTTCGAAGTGTTTTTATTTGTTTGTAAACTGAGCTTTCATTTTATTGTTTACGAAATATCTTTTTCGGATACGATATAGATGATTTATGTTGATAATAAATGTCCACAAAACCGTTGCCGCACAGATTATATGGTGGAGACACCAAAATAATATTATTAAGGAGGTGATTTGGATTATTTACTTTCCATTCAGTTATTTAGCCGAATATCAGCTTAAGGATTACCGGAAAGCAACATTTTATCGATTATTTAATAAACGAAAATTAAAGCTTACTTTTGAACAAGTAATCGAAACAAAAACGTAACGTATAACAATAACAAACCTTTCATATGTAGGTAAATGGTCGGTGTCATTTAGACGTAGTTTCAGATGATTCGTCGCGGAATTGCCTTAAGCCAGTAAAAATTCCGTTTACCCTAATTGACGACCTGTTCACCTTTCACTAGGATGTACAGATTCTAAATGTGTCATCACCAAACTTGATTGAACTGATTTGTCTCTTGTGTGCTTGCATCCGTTTATCTGCTAAGCCATGTTGTTGGCGACGTAATAAGCCTGCCTTTTATATACTTTTTACTTTTTATATATAATTTTTTGTCATTCTTCATATAAAACATTTTCATTCAAAATTTAAACCTCAACACGTTGCTAGGTTGGATAATATTTATTTTACCCTTTTCTATTACTAATGTATTTCATTTTAAAGTTTATATCTTTAAACTTTAAATTTCTACATTCTCCGCGCGCTCCTACTTTGTATCCTTTTTACATGTCACATCCAGTTGTTGTCATAGTGTATCGGTGGCGGGGTCGCGTGTGAAATGCCACGCTCGTGACGCTCACGACTCGTTTACTCTAATATCGAGTGCATCCTCGACAGCGGCACTACCAATAGTATTTACCACTAATTGGCCAAATCACTGACAGACAAGGACATGAAGACTACTTACAACGTTAAAGAGACAAATGATTTAACATACGAAACATCTTATGATCCTTGGATAAATCTAAATCGGTTTTCATAGTTTGTGATTCGTATTCTCTTTATCAATGGTTGAAACTATGTATTTGGTTGGCGTTATAAAATAAAGACGGGTCTACAAATTAGCAACTTTACAGAGAAGTTTTAAGTTGTCGAATTACAGTGGAACGGCGAAGTATTTGATATCCCGTTTTACAGCGTTTAGACTAACAATTGAAGAATTAATTAATACATTTTGTGTGGACAGACATTGTAAGTCGATTTCTGAGGAAAAAAAACAAAATTGAAAAAAGCCAGATCCGTTTTTGTTTTACGACGCCGACGATTTGTTTATTTATAGAAAGATCGGTTGACACCGTCGGTAACTGTGATTGATGAATTAAATCGATTATTTTCCGTATTCTCGATTAAAAATCGATTTCATATTCAAAGCTCTAGTTAAACTCTATTGACAGGATAAACGTGACAGCAAAACTTCGAATGCTTACGATTGTTAGATTTGTTTAACAATGCGGTTTATAATAAACAAATATACAAAAGTGAACCTTATTCATTTTCCAAATAGAGGTGAGGTCTTATTGCTCTATTTATGAAGCGGCAAAGTTAAGTTGTCAATTTGGTTGTTAGATGGTCTCGTAATGGCAGATAATTGTCATCGTGGTGACTCGCCCCCATTCCTGTAACAATTTATGAGTATATTTCGATCACGAGCGCTAAGTAATTGCTAAAGGATGGACCCTTTACTGCCTTCCACCCCACCTCACACGGTACGATCCGTTTGGCGATTGTGTTGCTTAAAGTACTTAGGTTTTGATTTGATACAGTTCTCATAAATGTTAGATTGATAAAGCATTTTCTATTCAAAGCTCTTATGGGAAAAGCTTTTTACGAAAGTAACATTCAAAAGTTGTTATAAAAACGTTATTTTTAGTGTCCTTGCAACATTTTATTTTGTAAAATAATCACAAAGCTCGCTGGAAAGTAAAATGCAAATGGTTAAGGGTATATAAATATTTTGTCGATGACTTAATAAATGGCCCGCGCACTGGGTGAACCACAAATCGGAGCCGTGAGACGATTTTCCTATAACCGCTTCGACCATCATAACCATAGAGTATCAAATATATAGACATTACTGTAAAACTAAAAAACTGTTCATTGTACGGTATTTATTTTAGGGTTTTATTTTTAGACCTAATTTTAAATTATCGCGGCTATTCTACTAAAAAGCTCTGATCTCTTAAATAAGAAAAAGGATTAAAGAAAAAACTTGCAAATTTGCTCATTGAACGACAAAGCATAGAAGTTTATAGTACCATTTCTTAATGGTCAATTGCGTACGTTTGCGACTCTTCATATCATAGCAGTTTAAGCTTGAACATTATCAATCGCCTAATTAATTATTCAGGTTGGTTTAGAATTCAAGTACTTTATTGCGCAAGCTCTGTATTCAAGTTACTCTGTGGGCAATCTCATTACGATGTGCCGGTAACGTGGTCGTAATGCGAGCGATCAGTCAACAAGCGCACAGCCCCTCAGCCCGCGGCTGTTCATACTCATAGTCTACTCTTTATTAAGTTGTCAACGAGCTGGGTCGAAGGTTGAAGTGCATTATGCTGTATCGTTTTACAAACAATGGATTCGGAATACTTTTATAAATGGGATTTTTGTAATGGTCCTTTGAGCTGGATTTTTGCTATTTTGGTTACTTCTTTAATGTCGATAATTTACGATTTCCTTTCTAACTCTCCTTTTCATTATACAGTTAGTTTTGTAAAGTTTAAAGCATGATACTCTTTTGTAATTCCGTTGAAAGGTTACAATAATGAAAATCTGTCTAAAGATGTAATGCAATCTAACTTGGTACACGATGTCAGCTTGCCCTTTGTTTTTACTGTCTGCAAACCATTTTGGGCAAACGGCGCCTGTCGCCGGTCGACTGTTACCGCGGTAATATTACAGCAAAAATTATCATTAGTATATTACCATGGTAATCTTAAAGTGCAACGATGTGACACTATCATAAAAGGGATTATTAAGACATTAATAATTATAATGTTTCTACAAAGTTCTAACAAAGATCTTGTTTAATGTTAACCTCAAAGACCCTTTATATATGGTTTAAACCTTTGACATTCATCAACAAAAGTATAACCTCAATGGTCAAAATAATAGTTAATTGTTTGTATGGTGATAGTTATAGTAATTTGTACTAAAATTTTCTACGATATTCTCAATTAAGAGATATAAAAATCGAATTTATGATAGAGTTTTGATACGAATTGATTGTAGTCGTGTAGCGTGCGCAGGGCGCGGAATTTTAATCGTTATAAAAATATTCGTGTGCGAGCAATTTGCAAAAAATTATAATTGTTGATGTTCATCAAGTTGGGCCGTGAAAGTAAATCGTTATTTACTAAATAATTGCTAGAGATTCGCACACATTCTCCACAAACATGAAAATTAATGAACCAATTTCAATTATTTTTTATATGAACAGAAAGCACATCAAGTCAAGAATAAAAAAGATTTGTCTACTTTAGTTGCAGTTTATTTCCAGTAACATATAAACACATCACTATCTGAGAATCTCCTGGTATGGTTCAAGCAACACGTGAGGGCTCGCGTGGGCGCAGCCCTGAGGGCCTAGGTTCGATAGCATCTCGATTAAGCACGTTTGTTTTACTGATTAAAATTATTTTATTACGACTTTGAATTAGTAATAAATATTCGAAAGGCCTTAATTTAATTACATAGTTTATTAAAACAAATAAGTGTAACGATTACACAGAGGTAATCAGTGATTATACACAATATGAGTGTGGAAGTACACAGGTAGAGGTAGACCTAGAAAGAGATGGATGGATTGCGTGAAAGGTGTCAAGAAGAGAGACGTCGGAGATAAAGGAAGTAGGATAAGGACGGGGAAATTGTCCTCATAATTAAAGGTAACCAGTAATTACATAAATAGCTTCGCTTCGTAAAACATTTCTATACTTACATGTTGGTTACAAGTAATTTTAACATCTCATTTTATTAGCATTTTAATAATTCGACAGTATATGTTGTGTCGAGCAATTACTGTACAGTACAAAGAAATATTATTGCTTGAGTACATGTGTAAAGTGAAAACATGAAGTTGCAGTAGTACTCTGTCGCTGCTACTGGCGTGTAATTTCAATCATTAAGGATAACAACTCGAAGTTATGCTTTGCAATTATATAATAAAAGTATCCTACTTGAGTGTAGTCAGGTACAGACTTGCTGGTGCCATCTTGCGAACAGCGTACATAAACAAGTAATAAATTGCACAAACAAAGATGTCATAAACAACATACCAGTGTGGCAATGTTTAGCCGGTGTGATATGGGTGTTCAAGCGGTGCTCGAGGGACCACCCATCAAAGTAACAGTTACTCGCGGACGTGTTAATTAGCCGACTCGCAGCGGATATCGTAGTAACCGATCACTATGAGAACGCTCTCCTCACTATTCACTATAAACGGTTATCACCTAAAATGTCTGTTACTTCTGCACTCACAGATATTGTTGCTTTCTTAAACAGTGGATTAATGTGGACTTTTCATAAAAATCTACATTAAGTGGTTCTTTTAGTGATCGCTAAGCGTTTCTGTATGCGGCAGTTTAATCTATAGAATAATTTAAGCGAAACTTTTTCAAAGAATTGCTACGAAGTTTGCGTCTATCACACGCCATCTGGTGGCTGAAGATTACAAGTTTTTGTTTTACTTTGAATTTTTTCAGGCACCTTTTACTTTGACGTTAAATACAGCTTTTTAAACGAATGATCGACCAAGTTTATAGATTAAGGTATTTGAAATTAAAACTAGTATCGATTTTATGTTCCGTTTAATTTGACATGCGCGCAGAGAGAGTACAGTTTATTGCAAAAAAACATACGAGCGTGAATAACTAAAGATTTTTATTTTGAAATAGAGTAATTCATTTTACTCTTTTATTCCATAGAAAAATATTTATTGCACATTATAAAAATTGATCAAAACTATTATAACATACAATTTCTAATTTAATTACAGTGGTTCAATAAAATTGAATCAATAAAATTTTTCAAATGTATAATATCATCTCAGGCAATATTTATAACTTAAAATAGTTTTTAAGAATAACATGATTCAGTATTGTTGCGTTATATATGTCTACAATTTTAACGCTGCGATTCCCCGATGTAGTGCATAAGCTACGGCTAACAACAAGTTAACATAAGTCAAGCTTAAGTAATCCGGTGCTGACACGAACAAGCTAATAGAGTAGAACGTAAGTTAAGTGTTAAGTATGATGTTTAATTAAGCTCTGCGAGTTGTAGGTAATGAGGTGCGTACACTTGAAGGGCTCTAAGTGGCGAGTCCGGCCCTGCACCTCGCTCGTACTAATTAACTGGTGATTTTGATAAATGGTGGAGACGGGCCTGTAGGCCGGTGCCAATGGCTTAACTGTTACTGCGGTAATTGATTAAGTCATGTACCAACTGTTTAATGTTGTACACGTTTTAAATTGTACAGTCGTTGAATAAATAAGGTATACAACATTATCTAAAGAGGTCATATCTGAAAAGTTGTTGAATTATTTTTGAAAAACATTGTTTTTCACTGACATAAACGTTGTTAAGACAAGAGCTTTTCTTTAGTTCTTTTTGATGATATTATCATCATCTTCAGCCTTTATCTGCCCACTGCTGGACATATGTCTATGATATGTATCATTTTTCTATTTAAATGACATATATTCAGGGACATAGGTATATGTTTTAAAGCGTAAATATATAAAGTGCTTCGGTGTGGTAGCAATAATTACATTGAAACGGCACCAGGCGTTAGTTAATTAATCACATTTTTGAGATCAGTTCGCAATCATTAATATCGAAGTTTATTTAATATTGTCCGTGCGTCTATTGGCATTTCATCTCGTTACAAATGGCCGCACTCCGCGACATCGACGTGTTAATGCTAATCAACACAATATCCGGTTACATTTAAATAATTTAGAAAGTGTATCGAAATAACTAATTTATATTAACACAACACAATCTCATATCTCACGTATAAATAATAAATGTTCGTGTGACGTTTAATCCGAAGAAAAAGATTGGAATCATGTGTCAGTTTCACAGTGTAACTGGACTGTCCATATCAAAACATTCTATTACTCTAAGAATTATAGTTAGACATTGGTTAAACTCGTGCTTAAACTTTGATAGCAGATAAATGTTATGGACGTTATTGTTATACGTTTATTATAAGTATTTAATACCAAACCGATTTTTTATTGTTGTCTGAAATCACATTTTGTAAGCCTAATAATTTTATTTCTTACAAATATAAATGCGAAAGTTTAGATGGATGGATGTTTGATAGAGTTTGTAGTCTAAACGGCTGAACGGATTTTGATGAAATTTGGCATAGATGTAGAGCATAGTCTGGAAGAACACGCAGGGTACTCACTTCTGTTTTTTTTTAATTTTTGCGGACAGTGTCGCAGGCCATAGCTAGTTTTTCAATTACCTTGATTTGTTTGAATTCCGCACCGACCGCTAGTCACGGTATAAAACGGTTGAATTACTCCATAACATTTAAGAGATTGGACGTTTATTTTAGTTAAACATATGGTGATAAAATTCTAGAAAGGCTTCGAACAAATTATAAACTCATCTGCATAACAAAACGTTCCAAATCGCTGTTAATGTCAATTTTTGTGTTCCAAACGATCATTTGTCCAAATTATTACATCATTTACATTAATATGTCTCAAGGTATCAGATATCACTATGAAAAAAGTAATCAAATTAATATTATATCGTATTTAAATAAAGAATTATAATATAGCATGAAATGATCAGAACGAAATGATCTCAATGTAGATAACAAGGATGTAATTTGAAATAAATTACCTTAATTACCTTTTTAAGTAAAAGTAGATCAAACCAAAATATATTTATAAACCAATTAAAAACGATATAATGACATAATTATTATTACGCGTAACGCCTTATCAATGCGACTTCGAATCCAGCCCTGTAGTTATTAAACCTGAAGGACTCCCAAAGGGTCAAAAACTAGTCGACTCCAACATCAGACTGGCTTTGGCAAGGCGAAAAGAATTTTATACATTCATACTGGTTTGAGTTAAATTCTCTCCAGAGTCTCGATTTATCTCCTAAAATAAACAACATAATAATGGCTACAAAAATGTTTACTACGCTTTTAAAGTAAACAATAATAAAGATAAGTTTTGTAGCCATCAATTACGCCGCATCGAACAGGACAGCTACCCAAAATACAGTTCTTCTTTCTAACGTTACCTTTAAAGTAAAACAAAAATCAATATTTCTTAAGTTAATTTAAAAATAAGTTGCAAATGGTGAAATTGTGGGATATTATCATTTACATAGGAGACATCGATATAATTTACTAGTATTTCGCACTCTGTCGCGCTAATCCGTAACCGTGTGACCACTTGTTTGTGTGATCTATGAGACATGTCCACATATCTCAGCGTCCAACCGCGTTCAACTGCGTCCCGCCGCGTCCTGGCGAGCGCAATCTCATTATTTTTAAAACATAGCACATTTAACGCGCAATATTGCTGCAAAAAGTTGATATATCGCAAATACTGGCTGGAAAATAGCATATGCAATTGCTGACAAAAGGAGATATTACTGAAGTTAACGAAATGAGATTCTTAACGTGAATAAGATTGTAGAATCTTATTAGGCAATTCATATAAACAACAAAATTTTAATTTTACCGATATTATAATGATTAAATACCTATTACAGTATAGCGAAACTCATAGAAATAAATCTTCAATCTTTTAGATTTGCAAAAAAACATATATCGAATTATATAAAACAATTTGGATACAAAATCAAACCCGAGACCACTACTGTTACCTACCCGCTGCGCTTCCAGATCGTTATCATTATTTATTTAATAAATTTTGTAACTTTAACAAGCGCCGGTAAAAAGTACGAGCTAAGGCCAAACGTAATGGTCACCTGCGACAGGATTCCTCGCAACTAACTCGATTTATCACACGGAATTCGAGTTTCAATGGTACGCACCTTATTTGTTAGTTTTTTAATGTTTGAATTCATGGAATGGTTCGCTTTCGTACTAATTAGTACGACTGTCTCGTGTACATTTTATTGGTCGAATTAATATGATACAATTAATCTTAAGTTCAGCTTATTCTCCGATAAACATCCTCCAAATATTAACTTATTTTTTTATCTAGAGAAAGCAACGACTAAAAATATACAAAGCAATATAGATAATTGACCTAAACAACAAATAAGTACTTGGCACATCGTTGCAGAAATTAGTATGAAGTTATTAGTTCTTATTTTTCAGTACTTATTCCTGAATTTTAAGTAAAGATAATAGATGTACTCGTACATGCTCTGTTCGCGAAGAATTATCGTAATAGTACACATGGATTGTTTTTCAATATTTGAGTGCATGCAACATAATTTAGGAGGTCTAATGCAAGAGGGTATTGCCAGTGCTCGGGGCCTGCACTAGGTCGGCCCGCTCCTGGGTTCTTCTAATTACGTATTCAACTACACAAAATGACCTATAACATGGCAGTTATTGTAAGCTGACTTTACTACTGTTACACAAGTCGTTTCCACTTGCGTTAGCTGACATAGAACTCAAGTATATAGATGTGACTTAAGATTTTATATCAAACTTCGCTTGTATGTAATAATTACTTTATTGAAACATCGACAGAGCGCCACGCTCACCGCTTTAATGGTTAGCATTCCGTAACGTCTAGGGTTTTGCAAAACTTACCATCTTGCACAATCGCGTTGTTGAATATCTTCAGTGGTCTTTACATAAAGTTATGTCCTAGAGTCCATCTAGAAGAGCGTATTCCAGGTTGGCAAGGAATCTTCAGTTCCTCTTGTGTCCATGGTCGTCAGACATACCACGCATCATTTTGCCACATCTAGTATATTTATATCGATGTATGAAGATGCTCGTGTCGCTTGGGTCAAGGCTCGCCGCTCACATGCGACTGCACCGCCTGCCTCGGTACCTACTAAACGCGATCCTACTAATATATAAAAAGCGTTTGTATGTATGTTTGGTATTACCTTACTCCTGAACTATCTAACAGAACTGGATGAAGTGTAAACACAGTCTGGAAGAGCGTTTAAGATATTAATACACTATTTTTAATTTTACATTCGATTTTGTACCGATGAAAGTCGCTAGCGACACCTAGTGTCCGCTAAACGCAACTCTACGTCTCTTGTATCCAACACGTTCTTGTGAAAATCTATAATTTCCATTTTAAGTACGTCTCGAAGCGAAGTGTCATCGCCGGTTAAGGATCTATTTTACAATTGCACTAGAAATATTTACAGTGTTTTGTGGACGAAGTTATCCTTAGAGAAGTGTTTGTTAGATAGCTTTGACTTTACATCTACGTTTGTGAAGGGATTGAAAGACAACTAGTTTATTCTTTTTTGTCACTAATTTGACAATAGCAGGTGGTTAATCCCTCTCTGGATCATTTCCACAATCCTGAAAGTCGTAACCTTTCATCTATTCTTGATCATCCCTTGTAGGTGATTCCCAGTGGATGACGTTGTCGAGCCCGATGTTTTTTTGTCAGCGCATAGAGTGGCGCCCTCTGGATTTTTCCCTCGATTGCACCCATAATCTTAGGTTTTTCTAGTTTAAGGGGATCGCCTACCAACGTGAATGAGGTTGCTAACCAATTACCGTTAAATATGCTTGAGATAAAAAGTTAATAATTTATTTCTTGTACGTACACGCGATATATTAATGTAACCCTTATGTAAACCTTTACTTAACATTAATGTACATGTACATGTCACTTTATACAAAAACCTTAATTCTAATTTAATTCCATGAAAGTTAACAACCAATAGCGAAACGTGAATTTAAAAAAAAGGCGGCTTTAGAAATCACGCATTAGTTCTAAGCTTATCAGCATTCTAATGACATTGAATATGTCTCAGTAAATCACTTAATTGTAAGATTCCGTACAACCAATGTACAGTCGGCTACATAAATATTTGCGCGTCTAAAGGATTGTGTAGATTTTCGGTAAATATGTAACTAGGCATAGTACCGATAACATATGTTCTTGCGTAAAAGTATGTTGACAAACACGTGCATAATTTTTATTTTAAATCGAAGGTGTGCTGTTTATGGAGGTCTACTTACTAAAGATGGATGGATGAATGTTACTACGTATCTCCAATACGTTGGCATAGATGTAGAACTATTCTGGCACGTAGGCTAGTTTTTTTAATTCCGCGAACACGAAGTCTTGAGCAAAAGCTATGTAGATAATTATGCAGCTGACTGTACAATACGTTTGCTCATTACGTTGCGTATTGGAATTGATTATTTACTATTTGCATATAGGAGGAATATTGAGCAGGGTGAGGCGTGCGAGGGAACGCCCAGTCTGATGCTTCTGACATAAATAATGATGACATCCGGAGTTAAAGATAATGAGGGCAAAGGTTACACGACTAGAGTACTCCGTTGTATTGTTAACATAATTTTGTAATCAAACAAAAAAGAAAACCAGTTTCAATCAGACACCTTTGACTAAACCATCACAAGACCGTTGTGCGATTGTTTCGCAGCCAATTCAACTGTTTAATTGCACTAAAAATCGAGTAGTGTGCGCCTCTCCTCTTCTAGCCTAAATGGCTGATTTACGAGTAAGGTGCCTTTCGTTTTTTATATTATTTTAGTATAATAGAGGGAGAGTCAGTCAAATTAACTTAGAGTAGTTCCAGCCCCTCAATGAGGACGTTAAGTGAGTTGATCTCAAGTTGAATTATATGAACCAATAGGTATATAATGATAAGTATTATAATATGTTTATAGATTCATATAAAATACCGATTTTGCGCAATATAAAGGGGTACTATGATCTATAGGCTTTTTTTTAAGTTCCCAGTTCCCAGTTGTCTTGGGGAAAGACACACTGGGTATGTGGGAGTGATCTGTAGGCTAGGCTAGCTTTTCTTTACCTTCTCTTGTACTAAATAGGAAGCCAAATTAAACTTAATAATGAATCCTAGACTTAGATTTCAATTTACTTTAATTTTTTATTGTTCTACTGATGTTCTGGTGTTTTAATTTTATGTATTTATTATGTTGGGGTATAAACATTAATTAAAATGAAACCATGTAAATCGAGTGCATGATTATTTTATTTTGTACGTCTCCGTGGAATGCATTTCTTTACAAAACACTTTGTAAACACAATTAAAAAAACACGCTACTTATAAGTAATTATATACAAACGTACCACTGGTCAAGTATTCTATCTGAGTATGTGTTCTACAGACTATATTTCACTACATTGAGTACATAAGATAAACAATTTAATGTTCATATTTTGAGCAAATCCGTAGGAATGTATTAAATACATCGAGTATACATTTCATAGAAAAATTATAAAAGTCAGGTGCAGTTTTAGCATTAACTTACATTAAAATACCAGATTCACATGCACCCGAACATAAACACATTTCAAAATCCACAAACGTCAAAACAATGAAAAATTTCTACTAAATCAAATAAATTATATACGAAATTATACAAAAATAATTTTTTATCCATTTGAGAAGGAAACGATCGTAGCGACACCCGGCTGTCTCCTCTGTACACCAATAACTAACCTATCGCTTAGATTATCGAATAATTTAATATTTACAATAGATTTGTACACGAACCTTTAACCGGGCTAACTGTCGTCAACACATTAAACGCTACTTAACTTACGTATTTGGGATAGACTCTTTAATCAATCGATAACAAACAAACGCCCAAAGTCATTTTTATACTTATTTTTATCACAATCCGATTTACTGGCCTTTCTTAACAATATTATATACATTGTAACGACAGGAGACGTCACACTTTGGTGGTCAGATCTAGAGGATGTAGTTTGATTCTTTTGATCTGAGTGTACGCGATGTCCTCCTCTTCGCTGGCGGAGCCGCCCGCGCTCGCCGAGTCCACGTCTTCATTATCCGGTGTTATTATCTCACTGTCATCAGATCTCCGCCGCGAGCTGGACCTGCCATCAGACTTGACAGAAAGATCCATCGGGTTCTCCTGAAGCGGTGACTCCGATGTTCTCCTTTCTGCTGGTGGTGTAGGAACAAATTCCGCTTCCGATATAACATCCTCTTGAACCGTGGGCTGAGTCGACCGCTGCTGTTTTAGTATCTCGTCTAAGAAGAAACGCTTTGAGGAGTCAGCGTTGTGGTCATCGATTCTCACATCGTTGTTGTTTTCCGCCGCCTGACGTAACGCCGCGTGGTCGAGCAAATGTCGTGAGTATATCGGATGGAAGCCGGGAGGGAAGAGAAGGGGATGGTTCGCGGCGAACGGACTGAAAGGCGGAGGGGGTAAGAACGGCGAATGGGGGAAGTGGGGCAAGGTAATATTGGCTAAAGGAAGCGGGACGTACGCGTCTCTCGGGGGAGTTAGCGGTCTATCTGGTGGCCGGGACTGTGTGAGTCGCGACTTCTCG
This sequence comes from Papilio memnon, assembly GCA_003118335.3. Lineage (NCBI taxonomy): Eukaryota > Metazoa > Arthropoda > Insecta > Lepidoptera > Papilionidae > Papilio > Papilio memnon. The sequence continues at coordinate 414,673 of LD688936.1, forward strand.
TCAAGTTTGGGCGAGGAGCCGCTGCGGTGAGAGTCAGGTGAGCCGGAGCAGGGTGCCTTGTAGTCGTCGAGGCCAAGTAACGCGAACTCCTCTTTCGTTCTCGGTCTCGCAAGGCCGGGGAACAGATGTGGTGGAAATGGTGGCGCGAGATGATGTGGCGAAGGCGGCACTCTGGGTGGTGACCGCGACTGCGCCGCTTGCTGCTGTTCCTGCAGCAGGCAGTGTATCTTGAACCAGTTAGAACGCCGGCCGTACCGGGAGCCGGACTTGGACATGCCGACCATGAGGCACTTGCGCAGCCGGCACGCCTTGCACGCCGTCCGGTTCTTCTTGTTGATGACGCATTCGCCGTTGTTCTTGCACTCGGTTATAGAGTTGAGGTTGTTGTACGACCGCCCGAAGAATGACTGGAAAGAAAGAAATAAACATTTTAATAACATGTTTGTAACATAAATTATTCTAAGTGATAGATAAAGCTCGGTTTGCACGGCCTGTTGGCCACCGCTCCAGCATGTTGGCTTGAAAGTGAAAACGATGCCTTAAAATTGTCGTGTTCACGGTTTGCCGACGTCATTTCCGTTGGAAATAGGCCACAGGCTGTGTTCCGGTCTGTTAGCCGCCTTTATGTACGGTTTCGATTTGTCTCGACCTTGGGATTTCGCTTCATTATGTAACGCCATTGTTGTTTTACTTAAAAGGAAGTTTACCGTAAAGTCGGCCGTCATACTTTGCATATCTGGAATTTCAAATTATCGACTTTCAGCGTGAGATTAACTGAAGATTAAGTTGATGTAATTTCCGAGTAGGTCTACTGCGAGGAGGTGTACATTTTTAGTTGCCCTGTTCTTTGAGGCACGTATTACTTTCCAAGCCGATCGCCTATAGTTGTACAACATAAAACTAATAACGGTTCTTTATAGCGCATTAACTAATGTGTCTACTCGGCTCGGTTACTACAACACGTACTATTGCCAAAACGAGCGAGGATCACGGGGTGAATGATAAACGACATACGTTTGCAACGATCGCGTCATAGATGAGGAATTTAAACTGAAACAATGCCATCTTTAAACGCGTTGTGCGCGTGCGGTGAATATTAGTGACGCCCGAACGTCGTTGGTCGGTCGAGGTTATGTTGGATAGCGCCGGTTGCGGACTACTGGACACCTGACTGTTTTGAGTTAAGACAATTATAAGGTTTCCACTGACGAACGACTATTCAAAACGTTGTTCGTTTTTCAAAAAGACAGCAAGCTATATACTTTTCTACATAATTTTCTGTGTGTGAGCTAATCTCTTTATTAATGTTTTTTAGAATTTCATTCCAAAATAGATTGCTACTGAATATTAACTGCAATTAATTGTAAAACATCATACCTGACCCGATATTAATAAAAAATAACTAAAAAAAACAATTATTACTAAATAGTCAATGTAATAAAAATGTAGTTTACTGTCTACTAGTGTAGTTAATATCAAGTATCATCAAAAATTTTGTTAAGTAACTATTAAGTAGTATTTGTGTGCAAATCTCATTGAATTATGGAGCCGCAATCAACTTAATCATAGTTATTTACGGTATACCAAATACAATGAGTTGTTTAGTAATTAAAATTTAAAAGTTTATTCATGTATTTGATGCAGCTTTAATAATGAACTTAAAGTTTAGTGCAATAAAGTTGAATTTAGACTAAACATATGGTCATTTAATACACCAGGTTGTATTCCTTTGAATTTAACATAAGTGTGAGATTAAAATTTAATAATACATTACAGAACAAATATTAATATAAAGAACCTTGTATTGAATGTATAAATTAAATTACATATTGAACATTAATTTTGCAATGTAATACAAAAGATTAACACTTTATCGAGGCTCTAATTTTGTTATGTTTTTGAAAGGAATCGTTTAAAGGTTAAGCGGATTATAACATTCCAAGAGACGGTTGTCAACTATCAAATACTATGAAATAACACTGCAAAAATATATTAATTTTAGTACCAAGATTTATTTTAACAATATGGATTAACCTCAAATATTTTAGATTTAATTTGATTAAATTCTAACAATGAACATTGTTAACAATTTTATATAATAGTGATGTTTGTCACAGTGTTTGTAGGTTATTCAGAATTGCAATAATAAATGTTTAGATGTACCCAAGTAACCGTGTACGCAGTAATGCGAATGTGGATAAATTTAGTGCGCGGGGCGCGCCGGGCGACAGAGCGAGAGTTACTGCGACCCTAGCGCCACCTGTGACCCGCCGACCGGACTATATGTCTAGGCGACAGCGGCCTGAAGACGGCTTGGGGCAACTTGTTCCCAACACGTTTACTTAATGTTTATGGATAACTTGCCACTATAAACGGATTCGCGGATTTAATTCCTTTTGTGTTTTAATATTGAAATTATTGGGACATTCTCTAGTTAATTCAGTCTAATAAGACGCTTTGGAACGTTTGCCTTATTTCTGTCAGACTCGTGTTAGAAGGATTTCG
>LD688936.1:417923-448746 GCA_003118335.3 Papilio memnon
AGGATTTCTGTTATATCATGTTAAAATAGATTTTAAATCATATGCTATTCAAACACAATTGAATATATGAGAGTTGTTGATTAACAAATGCCTTGTATAGTATCAGTAATAACATTTTAAAAGCATTCTAGATATTCAGATTTATTATTGAGAGCTAAGTGTGATGCTAACGACTAGGAACGTCTAGATTCAAGGTCTAAACGCAGCATTGTATTTAATGGCGGAATAAAGCCTTACTTTATTACGCGAACGCATTATACTTTTATATATCAGACGTTATTTTTAATTTATTATCGACATTGCTCTTATGGAATAAAGGTAACAGATTTATCAAATTGTAAATATATTGAACAAAATATATTTTTTAAAAGGTTATAAGGTTTTTAAGTGTCCACATTCAATAGATAACGTTCAACGTTTACTATTTGTCTCTATAGTATTAATGTATTCGGAAATAGCGCCATTCCGAGTTTACGTTGGCCATTTTCTAAGAACCCATCCTCGGTAGAGCTTTATTCATTATTTGATTATTCAACGAGGGGATTCACGGGCACGCCGTTACAACTTGAATTGAATATATGTAATGTCCAAGTACAGTTATAGAATAAGTGGCTTGTTTTAGAATCATTTTAATATGAAAACGACGTCATTTTGTACTATTTTATCTTCAAGTTGACAGTGATTTTGTTTTGTTAAAATATTAAATAGGAAGACATAAACATACTAATATTATAAATGCGAAAGTTTAGATGGATGGATGTTTGTTAGAGTTTGTAGCGTAAACGACTGAAGGGATTTCGATGAAATTTGGTATAGATGTAGAGGATAGTCTGGAAGAACACATAGGCTACTAATATTTGTTTTTTTAATTCCACGCGGACGGAGTCGCGGGCGAAAACTAGTAATACATAATACGGCTGGGGTTTTAAAGGTTTTTTATCGTGTGTTTTGAACTGAATTTATTCTATCGCGTATCCATTTATAAGTTAGTATCCTTTGAATAGCAAGTATGGCATGATGAGGTCAGCTTTTATCGCAGCAAATACCTAATAGAACCAACAATGTATGGCCCATAAAGACGGACACAGAGCAAATTTGCTGGCACCATTAAGACCTCATAAAGTAAGGTATAAAAACTTATAGCACGCGTTTTATAGTGTTTTCTTTAGAGGTTACCTACCGCAGAGATCTTGTAATATGCGCCTAATAGCTAAGAACTCGTTTACTAAGTAACACTCTGGTACTTTACTTACGGGTCGTAAATATTTTGTATCAAGTTGGATATAGTACCGCTAAGTGATTACTTATTGTATAGATACAATCCACGTAAATTAAATGAAAATACTGCAAAACGTCTATTTTAACATAACATAGAGCACGGATTACTGGTATCTAGCTAATTGTGGTACGTTAATAAGTCTTTAGGGAAATTAGAAAAGGCGTCTATTTTAAATTTATAGATGTGCAAAAGTCTAGAAGATAAGTAGCATCTAGTCTTACACTTCACTTTTTGAGCATTGCGCAAATTTTAAGAGCCGAGTGACAAATTATCGGTGTTTCGTGTGTAGACGGACGGCCAGACCAACATAATCACGCCTAAACACGAAACAAGCGTGAGAACATTGAAGATAGCATTACAAACTTTCTGACCTCTTAAACTTCGACAAATTTAATTTCACAATAAAGAAATAGCGTAAACTGAAAGTTGGTTGCTATGTCTGATGTTTTTAAGATGTGATATTGTTTGAAGTTATGTTTTTTGATGGCATTGCCGCGCGTCGTGGCGAGTTTGCGTTCGGAAGCGGTGACCCGAGCGGCCGATGTTTTGATTGTGGCTGACATTCGAATACAATCGATTATTCGTTTAATATGACTCGATGCCGCACTCGCTTCTGATATCAAATCTGTATCCGGCTGTTGAATTGAACTACATTGTTTTACCGCCCTTTTTACGATGCCGTTTATTTTGAAAATGATAATAATGAATTCCTATGCAACACGAATTAAGGGGTCGTACGATGTTCCGAAACAATAATGTCGCGAATGACAATTATTGCCATGCTCCAATAAATCTATCGGTTTGCCAACAATTGCATCCATTGACAAGTTTCGAAAGCATCGTAAAACAAAGACAATTAACAATCAGGATCAGTTTAAGCGATTATCGTCTCTACTTCAAAATAATGAATACGGCTCGAGCTGTCAAATTCGCATGACATCGATTATGGTGGTAAATAAAATCGAATGAGTGAATCGATTGTCCCTCACAATCGCGACGAATCGATTCAGTTCGCGAATATTGCGAATAGATATTTCGATATGACGGCCGTAGCGGCAAATCAAGCGAATTATTTTGATCTAGTTCATTTAGTATTTCTCTTGTTTGAAGGCTCTTTGTTTTAGTGATCGGAATTGCATCAAGACATTCCATTAGAAATTAGAAATTCGTTTTATATATTTATAATTTAAATACCATCTAATATCTATTCATAATACTATATTACACAAATGAATGAAAACGTAAAAAACACCAGTACTGTTTTTAGCGCTACAAGTGTCCTGGTCTCTACGGCACCCCCCCTTTCTAGCATGTTTTGAGAGGGGATTAACAGGCCTATGTGTGTCTGTGTTCGCTGACTTTGGCGCCCAGCCGCGTCCTATTCTAACTTCAGCATTAAATACATTTTTGTGAAACTCAAAACAGATGAGTGTTTTCGTGGAATTACGTGAAAAGGTTATTTGAATACGTTCATTTCGCTGTTTCGTTTTTTTTGTGTTCTTTATCGTACAATCGTATTAAACATTTTTATTGGCAAGGAAATCACATGTGTTGACATTTTAAGGTAAAAAGTTATTATTACAAGGGATATTTTCCTACAGTTTCAAGTATATACGAGTCATATTATGACTGCATGTATTTTGTCAATGTTGCCATATTCATTGAAATTTACCTTAATCCTTAATTAAAATATTTATTTCACATCTTTAATACACTAGATTTAACTAACTTTTGAAACGGAAAAAAAAATCATAGCATCTGGTGTTTCAATAATTACAGAGTTCTAAAACGCGCTCATTACTGTTGAAATCGAAACGAGTTGCAGTTTACAAAACAATCCAATTAATTCAGTAAAAGGGCCGCTAATGGCAACTTTTTTAGCTACTGCGGACTGCGGTTGACAAAAGTCACAATGGTGGTGCCACTGTCTTTGTCCCATAACAATAAACGATTATGTGCGGGTTATTCCCGCTTTAAACTTTTAAAAACAAATTAGTTGAGATGATTTATTGCTGGCCAGTTACGAAAGTTTAGTGACGTGACTGTATTGAGATGTAGGACCCAATTGTTGATGAAAATTATATGTTGATGAAACTATTCTCTTGATATTGTAATAATATGACTTCTTTTAGAATTACAATAATATTTAAATAAATTACACATTTAATGATGGCATTATAAAGGAAATAGTAAGGTGTTTATTTAATTTTTACCTATTTATAAAACTTTTCTGATTAATCGTTTTTAAATATATGGTTAAATACGAAAGATATATTAATATATTTCGTAATTTTTAGTAAAAAATGTGTTGATGAAAAATTAATTATCGATATCTAGAGCATTTGGCTGCGCATCCCTATTTCGAGTCCAAAAGTTTCCATAGATCGTTTTCCGTTCGCGTGCAGTATCGCAATTTGAATGTGCTCTCAATAGCAATATAATCTGTGTGACTGCCGTCGTACGGCGGTCGAAGGTAAGCTGGTGACATGCTGTTGGGAGATAGACTAGTTACCAAATATTATATAACTAGCTCCGTCTGTACGGATTTAAAAAATGTAGCCTATGTGTTACATCTGTGCCAAATATCAACGAGATTCGTCTAGCTATTTCTGAGATACATTCTTACAAACATCCATCCATCTATATTTTCGCGTTTATATTTAGTAATTTGTGTATAATTTCTATATCTGCAGATTAGACTAGGATAATTTGAGTATAAGGATAATATTGACGAATCCTAATCTACGGTTTTTTAAAGATTATCTGTATATAGAGAAACTATGAGTATATTAACATATGGTTAGTTGCTATTGCTTTCTACTATTAGTTTTTTCAAAGAAACAAACGATATCAATCACATTTCACCTCGACGTCCATCTAATGATGTGAACACATCAAACCTGGTACAGTGCGGTAAAGTACGGTACTGTACTAGGCAGTAAAAAGTACGGTACAGTGCGGTACAGTGCAAAGCAGTACGCGTTATTGGAGCAGAGTCACGTTCACACGTTTTTGCCGACCCATCAATCACTGCCCACTATTAGCCGCAAGCTACTGATCTCTGGCTCGCCATCAGCCTACCAGTTAAATATTATGTAATCTTATGTTTGTTTTTGAAATTATTATATCAATGAAATAAACTCTTTCACTTAGTACAATAGAGTTCAACGATAATCACAATTTTATGAAAATATAATAACAACTGTTTTCCGTTTTCATACTGTTATGGTATCGTTAGTTATCCAGACAAAATTATTTAGCTAAACACTATAAAAATTATCCCTAATTGAAATGAACGAAGAACTAAACAGTACCACACTACAAGGTTATGTCATAGTTCACTGTAGTTGGTCAATTCCGGTTAAATCGTGATTTGTTTTTTGAAATTATCTCTCGTTGTTTCGTCGGCGGTCATTTTCCGGAGCCTGCGCGCATCCGTTTCTCAATGACTCGTTTCCGATTCAAACACCATGACCGAACTTTCGTGTACCTTTGCCTGATCGTATCAGATAGCATTGTTATGATTAGACGTTGCTGATAGCCTTGGCTCTAGTACAAATTATGTCTAGTAATTGTTGCTTCCAATCCCAGCTTTGCTAGGGTTTACTGACTTACGAAAATGCGGTTAAGAATCTAGACTTATTAATGCAAAGGTTATATCGAACGTCACATGTTTCAACAAATGAAGATCTTTATTGAAGGTTACTTTAACCGTTGACTCATAACCTATTTAGGAACGGCACACAATCTAGAATCGAGTATTGTCTACGCGGTTAGTTAGTGCACCGCGAATAGACCGGAGCGTGCCAAGCCGTGAGTAATGACACCATTTAAAATGGCCACGACAGACTGATGGGATCACAATTGGCACAAAGTCAAGGATACGTGAGCGAACGCCTTCTGAATATACTGCCGATATAAACTTAAATAGCGATCTGTGACTCCACACAGAGCGTAGTTTTTACGAATATGTCTACAGTATTCATACAATTTAATCCCCAGTGGGATATCGTACGAAAATCTTCTCGAGTTCTGTTGCGGCCCTGGTCGGCTACGATAAAACGTAATATCTGACATAGAAATAGCCCCTAAACTAATTACATGATAATACTTTTGCACCTGACAGTACTATATCTGTTTTAAAACGTAAATTTAAAATGGATTTACTTAGCACAGACATAGCGAGTACTGTCATATGCAAAAGTATTCTCAGATAATTAGTATATTTCGATGTCAGATATTACGTTACATCGTAACCGACCAGGGCCACATCCTGCGACAATTCCCTCCCTCTTGTGCAACCTATTGTGCCAGTTCTGTTCCACTTGATGCAAATTGCGTTAGCGCAATCCAAAGCTAATTTAAAACAATACGATTCATTTCGAATCGACCTTATTCGGTATTTGTATGCTAATCGAGATAATCGATTACAGAAATTAATCGTTTTTTTTTTAGTTATTTCAATTGAAAAGTTTAGTAGATACTTATTTACTGGACTGTTTAATAACGTAATTTCAGTATGGATTAATTAAAAAATACTTATAAAGGAAACTTAGATTCCAGTTGGTAGTTTCTTCCTTTTCTAGTTATATCGAGTAATTGTAGAGTAAATACAGATATAATTAACCGAGAAATCGTATCAATAAATAATTATAATCGATGTAGTTCAAGAAAAAAATATGTACCGGAGCATGTTGCGTGCCGATCGAATTATTGACGTGAATCTCCCGGACATATAGTACATCTACATTCACCATTTTCGACCTAATTGCTGTCTTCTTAAGGTTGTTATTCCGATAGTTGTTATTTTGTTTTTATTAATGGTACTAAGGATGAATTAATTGTAAGTCGGAATTAAATGCAATTATCGTCTATAATTATCGATCTGGTCAAAAGGATATTTGGCAGCCCTAGTTTCACATCGGTAGCTTTGATTAACTATTTTTTACAACGTTAATTATACATTTATGTCGTTCTTTTAAACATTCACCTTCCTGTCCTCTTCACTCTGAAAGTCAGCAGAGTATTTTGTCTCTTTCACTCTAAAATTCGGTGTTCCTCTACATTTGTAACCATTATTTAATCTCATTTCTTTTTTGTTCATCTGTCTATCTTTGCAAAAGATCAATGTTCTTTTAAATTTCACAAATATTATAAACACTAAAGTTTGGATGGATGGATGTTTGTAACTACGTGTATCCAGAACTAAGCTAATCTCTTCGAAATTTGGTTTAGAAGTAGAACATAGTCTGGATGAAAACAGACTATCGCGCAGAAGTCGCGAGTGACAGCTAGTGTTCAAATTCAATACAAGATTAGTTACTAACCTCTTTATTATCGAAGTTTACGTGACAAATTTTAATTTTAAATTTAGATGATTTTTTTGTATATACGTTAAAACGTTTTGTATATCTGTTTTATTGTATAAAAGTTTGTCTATTATCGTTGTTATCAATGGAAATGTTAGTTAATACCTACTTGACGAGATCTAGTAAGCAATTACAGCGATTCGCTACAGTTCTAGATGTACAAACAATTGTTAATTGCTTTGGTTTTCAATTTATGTAAGTCATTTACGCCCTCTTGCACACTTACCGCTAAAATTAATATACATCTAATTTATCTTAAAATTTAATCATATATATCAATTTTCCTAAAGCCTTTTAGATAGGTTTGTTCTGATCGCAATATATTAAAGTGAATTATTAAAAGTCCAGCAAATAAGCAGACATTGTTAGGAGCATGGGTTTTGCTTGCTGATGATCTTGACTAGATCTAGGGGGGTGGTAGCTATCATTGATATAGTCTTATTGAAATTGTGGTTTTGGATTCCCGTTGGAGGGGGGGCAGGTGCCCCTCCTCTGGTCCCCTTAACATCTATGGTATAGAATAGACTTGGAATATTTTATTCAGTTATCTTTGATACGATTAAATAAAGCTTAGTATTACCTTTTACTGAGTCTAAGAATATTTGAAAAAAGTCATTGTGAAACAAGCCGTAGTCCTTGATACGATTATTGGAAAGTCGTTGAATTGGCCGCTGTTAGATTTTACAATTTGTTTTCTATTTCATTAATTGCAATAGCTAATTATACTGATTCTGAAATTAGGGCAATTTGTGGTTTTAGTGTATTGTGGTTTAGACTTATTTTAAGATAATCCCAATTTAATATTCAGAGAAACGATAGTCTTGTGTTCTTTAACTCATCCTTTTTTGGCGGAAAATCGTTAAAAGAGAGAAAAGACTGTAAAAACCATCTAAGTGGGTAACATAGAGGGAGTTCCTGTTCAGGTTCTAGGAGAGGGATTTAAGATCTACAAGAAATATGTTGAATTAAATTGTTTTAGCTTACCTTACAACCTTCACAGGTGAACGCGCCGAAATGAAAGCCCGCCGCCGGCTCCCCGCACACTTTGCACTTTTGGTTCATCTAAAACAAATAATTAAATATATAATACAAGCAATATAACGTCTTATACAAATATTAAAAACAGATTTCTATGCGTTTTAACCCTAACAAGCTAAAAAAAGTAGATAATGTTACCCAATTAAGATGTAAATGACCACAAATTGTTCTACGAATATTACAGGAAAATTAAAAAACTGCAATTACTTAGGAAAGAAGCGCCGGTACGTATTACCAGCACAACATAGTAGCTGTTATCGGTCGATATAAAGTTGTGCGCAAATGAAAACCGCCTCAGAAACCCAATTCAGTGTTAATACGCCGTGACGGAGATCGGCCATTTTCCAATCAGTCATTTAGTTGTTAATTTCGAGGACCACGGCGCATGTTATTACAGAGTATGCGATAAACTCTGCGCTGATAACGATCGTATTGGTTTTTAATCCAATTTTTCTTATAAAAAAAATGTAAAACGGTTTAAAAAGTAATTAAATATATAAATGACACTTAAGGCCATCTACACTTCATTAATAGCAGGGTTATAGTGGACCAACGAAATAGAGCTCTTTAAAAGTTGTCCACACTAAAACTAGCTCAGGCAATTTAACAACTGTCGTGTCTTGACTGTGAGATTGAATTAATGCTACGTTCTTTACATTGCTCTGATTATTCCCTAATTTCTGACTTAAAATCGATGTATGTTTCCTCGACCAATTCATAAACACCATCGACCTCTAATCTCGTAAACAAGTATTACTCTTTGATAAGTTTCTCCTTAGAAGAGTTTTTGAACTTTAGGTATGCCCTGTATTTATTATCTATAATAACTACATTGTTTTGTTTATTACACTTATGGCTTCCTTAAACCCTCAACAGTGCAGACATCTCCATTATAAACAAAAAAACAAAAGTATAATGCTGAAGTAAGTCAAAATTTAAAAAACCTAACCTAATAAAACTTCTAAAATATTTGTACAAACTAAAACAATAAAATATTAATATACAAACAAAAATTAACCTTATCTCAATTTAAATTAGACATAAATATAAACACATATAAACAAAATTATTGAAATTAAAAAAAATCTGCACGTTTTTCTCCAAAATATTCACTCACTATAATTTATTATTGTTATTAGACACAAAACGGCGCGAACGCGCGGATGACGTCACACACCTGCATGCGTCGTCGACCTCGCTGTGCCTAGCGTCGCTCACCGCTAAATATTATGGCGCGGCGATCTTCTTCTATGCGCTTAACTTATATAGCACCACTTATCAGCCCCAAATACTTATATTGAGATACTGTTGTTTGAATGCTATTTAATAAAAATGCTCCTCACCAAATCTGCATCGTTTGGACCATGGATAAATGTAAACTAGTACCATCTTGTTTATATTTACATTGAAATTACAATTCTTCTTTCGTATCACATCTTGCACTCTTTTGTTTCGAGTTCGCGCCTAAATATCTTTATTGTTTTTAATATCTTTTTAATTTATATTGACTTCATGGATTGTCGGCCAGCGTAAACATAAAAAAAATAAACAAAATAAATACTAATTATATAAATCTCGTTCTTATAAATTACGTATCTATTTTAAATTTTAAATAAGTATTCTTTTGTGGTTAAATCATATAATTGTTGTACAAATTCTGCGCCTATTTTATTAGCGCCATCTAGCGATCGATATTGACTAACCACTTTCTATTGATGGAAAGGCATGGAGGTAATAAGTACTACGTACAACAGGAGTGTGTTCTATCTGTACCCCTTGCAGTTAAAATAAAGAAAATAAAACCTTATGATAAGGACGTAAGAGTCTTGTTGCATGCAAAATAAAATTGAGGCCGGGTGAGAGGACTACAAGTGTCCGCTGTGTCTCTTTCTAACAGTGACCTAGAGTTGCCAGATATCAATCCTTTCGTTGTTTGTAGAAAAATAGGCGATTGATGTAATGTAATGAAGTAAAAACATTTACTTCTAAAATGTTTCTAAATATTAATAATTATTTATTACCGACATGTTAAAGCAATATTATTTGTTGCTACATGTAGAACTTTATGAACGCAAAAATGTTGCGATTGAGGTTTTCTTTTATTTGTTTGAAATTCGTACACCTGAACTGACAACCCCACATGACATCCCGATTCGGACGTTAATGGCGGAGTCTTTTTTGATTTCGTGATATTTTTGAAGAATCTTAGTTAAAATGGGAAGAATTTGTGCAGTGGAGGCTTGCGGAAGCGAGTATTATACTGATTGTGTGTTATATTTTCAAAGGTAATCGTTTCATAATTTGTTTGTGAAGAATTACGGTGACCATGCCTGACTAATCAATCCTAGTTTGCGGCATAAACTTCACTAGACTGTTTTATTTAGCAATGTCTGATTTAGAATTATATATTTTGTATTGTTTTTGATAAATACATTAATGATAACAATAATACATTAAAATCCATCTGAAGCCATAAGTTGCTGAGGTCAGACAACAGAAACAAGATTTTTTGTAATTACCGTCCTAAATTATATTTGAACATAGTCACCATCGCCAGAGAGGGATAAAAGGTACAGTTATTGAGGTCTCGCTCGGCTTCAATTTTTCGACAAGAGCTCGTTCCTGTTCTAGTAGTACTTCCATGGCAATAACAAAGAGGACATAGACGGATTGAGTGAAAGAAAAATTGCTATTATAAAATAACTAATTCACATTTTAACTTATTTATAAAACTAGTGACCAAAATTCTTTACATATAGTTAATACTAACATTAATGTGCTGTCACGTTTAATGTTGATTGTGCGCCGTGCGATATGTCTTAATACTGGTATCGAGTTAATATACAAAAGCAATTAACAATAAATTGTGTAAATGACGCCATTACACGGACGCTGCAATACGTAGACGTTAGGGACTTCTGTTATAATAAAAAATATTTTTATTTCGCAATATAATTTTATGATTCCTTGTGATATCCCTAGACTATATCTTCCCTAACGTTATCTTTTTATTCTGAGTGATTGAAAATCGTGATTTTCGTTAGATCGTTTTGTTTTTAATTTGGTCCAATGCATAAAAAGTTGGATCTCTATTATTTTTCAATTCCTTTTCATATATTTATATTGAAATAAATACCTCTAATATGCTAGTATATCCTTGTTAAAATGAGGGTAATTAATATTTTTTATCCTGTATCTGGTCTTTCCTCTCATTGGTCCAGGTGGTACGGTCCACAAGGACACCCCGCGTCCCCCCTTCTCCCCCAGTCACCGGGGCTCAGGATAAATCGTCGAGATGCCACAGATTATGTTATAAAGGAAAATACGATAGGCTCCGGAGGTCTCAGCGCGATTTATGCCTTTACAGACCTTGTACAATGTTAATTTATTTCATGTTGTTTATTTTACTTACCGTCTGTTAATTCTGAACTTTACTTATTTGTATCTTCATTTTATAATCAAATTCCACATAGTTATGTTAGTTGGATGTTTCTATAATTTTAGTTGACAATTGTAATATAAATAGAAGAAGATAAACGACTGAAACCGAAACCCATGTTTAAATAAATGTTTGTATTTTGACATCATTCTTTTTTCTTTTATTACCTAATTAATTGATAATTTATTAAACTATATCAAAATGCGAAATCGCGAATCTCAATATGTACATTTATCCGCAAGTTTAAACTGGTACAGTCGATGACAGCGGCTCTAATCAGATGCGAGCACATCGCGAAGCTCGGGTCGAAAGTAAATCTCGCAGCGTGGCGCCGCCCGCCCCGCTATCAGCTCCGCTCATCACGCCGCTCGCCGCTCGCCGCTCTAAATTAGATCGAACACGATCCCCTGCGAGCTCCGCCGTCCCCGCGGTGATTTGTCGACTTTATGATATCGCTTCTTGTTACCTTCGCGTTTGATTTACTTTTAATGTCCCCGTGTACAGTTAAAAAATAGAAACATCATTTGAGATGAAAGTTATGGGTAGCATGATATTGTTTTTTGGCTTTTAAAGTATAATTTTACAGTTTTAAATTATGTTTATTTGTGAACCGTGTTTTGTGTTCCGGAATACTTTAAAATGTCGGACAGAATTTCCCATTTTTATAATGTTCTTCGAGAAAAATATTTAAGAGTTTAAACAACAATGTAATTTTAATAATATACGACTTATTACAAAGATATGTATTTAAATTAATTATTTTAATATATCACATAACGCATTGGAGAGATGACTTCGTTGCTGCAAAATGGCGGCGTATTTTTACGTATGCGCGGGAATCGTTAAATCGAGCAAATTATTGATATACGACATATCAGACAACGCTTTGGCGACGCTTTGCGATTTTATTTTCATTCTTAGCCAGCGGCTGTCGTCTTTATTTAATACTTAATTTATAAGATGCAGGCTTACTGTTTCTTTTACGTTTGCCGCCAATAAGTCGCGATCACGAAAAAAAATATTTTGACGCGCGTATGTAAATCAAAGCGTAGCAAAATAGTTTTATCTCGTTTGAGATATTTGTAAAGTGCTAGTTAAAAACAAAATACGACATATAGGAAGACTTTGGCTATCTTATTAGGAAAACCATAGTATTTAATGGAATTGATAAAATGTTCTTTACAGATATCCGAATACATTAACTTAGTAAATATCTTCTTAATAAAAATATGTTGTTAAAAATCAAGTGCGACGTTTCGTAAGGGGGTCGATTTATAATCGATTTTCGTTGAACTTACCATAATACTGGACGTTAAAAAACAACTGTCGGTCAAAGACCCCGAAAGCAAAAATCCGCAAGAGATGTCAGCACCGTCGCATCCTATCCCGATAGCTGGCTACTCGAGCATGTGACTCGACGCAACAGATCGATTCCTTTTTCTTGCGACTTAATTAATTTGTCAGTTGCGCCCATATTTTTGTTAAGTTTTACATTGACGTCTACCTTTTGATTATCAACTTTAACACCCTAGTTTTAAGGTTGAAATTCTGTAAACTCTATAATGACTTCTCGAGCGTAAGTAAGTGAAAAGTTGCGACATGATTTGGCTTGCGAAAAATTAAGGACCGAAAGGGTTGTCCCAGAATGATAATCAGTTATCTCTTATAAGATCGGAACGCACGATTTGCATACTAATTAAATCATTTTATTTATTAACGAAAGCTTTTAGATGTAATTTAAAATTATATTCGAATTCATTCAAGTCAGTAATGTTAGATGTAACATTATTGACGCAAAGGATTTAATTTATTTGTAATAAGATATTCTATTGAAAATTAATTAATTAATTTTATGAATTTAAATTGTCAAGAGAGCGTCATTTTAGCGCCGAAATATTGGCCACAAACATTTGTACATATAACAAACAATTGATCCAACCGTTGGTTCAAAGCATCACATGATATTAGCGTCGGTCGTGTGAGAAACACCGCTCTGTCATTTTCCTACACCGCCATGGGCCGGACTCGTCGTGGGAATCCGAGCTAGGGCCTTATGGGAATACGTAACAGGACATAAGCATCGCTCCGGGAACTCAAAAATGACATTGCTCTCGTATGTTGGTATAACTGTGACTAACATTCGTTTATTTTCAGTCTATTTTGTTATGTTGGTAGTGTCCATTTTTCGAAATGTTGGTAGTGATTTCTTAGTCCTGAAGAGAACATGGCGTTCGGAAATCTTGGATATTTTTAATTGCTTGATATTTATATTTAAAGTAACTTTTAATTGTAAATCTTAAAGTATTATTTCATACAAAATCCACCGTACATTTGTTTTATTTTATGAATAAAATATTTTTGAGCTCATTTAATTTTTAAGTACGATACAACTCCGAAACCCTGATTTTTTTCACTTGTTAAAACCTTGGCGACGAAAATGCAAAAAAAAAATCACGAAAAGTACGTCAATTTAATGTATTATACTGTTAATTTAAACCATTAAAATATAAAATTTAATCACATACAACATACTTTTTAACTATCTTTATGTAATGAAATGTGTTTGTCTTTGCTAAATTCACCACTGTTTTTAGTTTTTCATTAAATCTAACATTTATTCCAAGCTCACACTCAACTTACAGCTGTGTACTAAATATAATACGTTATTAATCATAATATCCTCTTCCACATTATCTATCCCCGACCGAGATAATCTGTGCCGAGATCTCGATAGATATTTTGACGCTCACCGCCACGTAAAGTGAGGTGCTATCTGGAAACAGTACGATATTTTATCGAACACTTTGACTATCATGGAGTCATTGTTACCTTTGTAAAATATTTTATTTGTAATATAATTTAATTATCTTTTAAAATTTATACTGGCATAAAAATAACCTTCATATAATTTAAACAGTTTACAATAAATAAGGAGTTGTTTTCTGCGAGTTTTAAGCAATGTTCAATGCGAACCTAAGTATATATATATTGTGAGATTATTCGATATATTAAGTGATAAATATCGAATGATCTGAGAATAGTGAATGGGAGTATTCGTATGGTTCTCACAAATCTGTGCAAGGTGTAGCGATGTAAGTGAGCGCAGCCAATGAGTAATAGCGTACTTTGGATACGCGGATATGGCGGAAAAAACACGTCGGATATTTTTTGTCGCTACATATTTTTGCATATTTTTCGGAAAAAAAATCAAACTTAATTCATTGGGTTTTTATTTATTTTTTTAATTTCGTTCTGGTATCTTTTGAAGGTTATTTCGGTCAATCGATGTTGCGCTGGTCAGTTTTATAAAAAATTGATATTCGGTTATCATGTAATTAAACAATTATAAATTAATACAGATTACTGTGAATTATTCTATGAATTATAATGTAGAAATTGAAATTTTATATTAAACACGACTATAAGAAGAGAACATACGATATGAAAACATGCAAAACAATTTTGCCGTTGACAGTACTGCGAGAATTCATGATTTCGTTTTGATAGGTGATAATTTGCGACGGTCTTTGAGTTTCTTACGCGGATTAGATGCAGTCTCGTTTTTATCCGCATTTAACTCGCTCACGGTTTTTGTAGGAATATAATTAATATCTGCTTACCGGCGGTTCTGTTCGTTTTGTAGACATTTGCATGTCTGATGCGGTAAGTGGTTGTTGGAGTTATTTTGTCCCTGAGTATGACGAACTAAATCGAATCAGATTTTTGTATTCTACGATCTTACTTCTTACTAATAAAAATGCGAAATTCTAGGTGGTTATTGCTACATATCTTGAGAACAGCTTAACGGATCTCGCTGAAATTTAGAATAGAAGAAAGTGTAGGTAACTAATTAAATTTTTATCGTCGTACAGACGGAATCGCGGGCAAAATCTATCTTTCTATAATGACCTGTATTTCATTGGACCTCGATTTTTTCGATTTAATTCTTAACATTTTTAAATTTCGTAAATTGACGCAAGGAATAGACGTCAAAGTAGTATTTCGACTACAAAATTCTCTAAAACATACCAGAGGTATTTAATCGCATCACATATTCCAGTAATATTTCAGCCTTAACTTGCAATCTATAATTGCGATGCTCTTATGGACAGCTGAGATCGCACAACTTCAGTGCTCGAGGTCAGGGGGTCGATACGAGAGGGCACGTAATAACCATCGTGTTGTCGACCTGCACCGATAGGTGGAGCTTTTTGTATTGTTAAAACACAATAATATACAGAGAAAGTCGGGTAAAGGTTTGCGTCATGTATATTCAAATGTGCTATATCAAATCTTAAAGGTGGTTTTTATTTTTAACTAGGAGTAGAATTATTAATTTTATTTTATAAAAATAAAACAATAATGTATGATCGACGAGTAATATAAAATATTGTTTGATTTTTAATAATAAATCAGTATTTTTTTAAACTTTTGATACCAATTTATCACAATAAAATTAACTCTGGTAAGTAATAAATTTATCAGTTGCTTGCATAATTTAAATAATAAATAATGCAACAAAAACATGCATTATATGGAACCAATTTGATCTGTCAAAACATACATTCGGTCAGTTATCTACAGCGAGTTACTTCGACTATATTAACACCCAATTTGCTACACTGAATAAATCAACATGTAACAGATAGAGTAATAAATAGCTGATATAAATCATAAGTAATATTTAATACGGACTGCGCCGTTGACCCTGCTTGTTAATATTTCATAAGACAGTTAACGTAAGGAACTGAGGCGCAGCCAAACTGATTTAATGCACCATCTGGGATAGAGTACTATAGTAAAACACACCGTAGGGAAAGAGGTTAACTTTATTGTTAAATTAATGTTAATTATTGGACTTAAGTTGCTAGAAATGTAATCGTGAACTTTAAAGACAAGAAGCTTTCAAAAATATAATATACTAGCTTTCGCCCGCGACTCCGTCCGCGTGGAATAAAAAAAACAAAAGTGAGTAGCCTATGTGTTCTTCCAGACTATCCTCTACATCTATACCAAATTTTATCGAAATCCGTTCAGCCGTTTAGGCTACAAACTCTAACAAACATCCATCCATCTAAACTTTCTCATTTATAATATTAGTATGATATGAAGTATGAAGTACGATTGTTTGGTTATGTCAAGTATTTGGTACTGATATAGATTAAATATTAACTTAAGTCTAACCGATTAAACAACTTCAATTTCAATTAATTTGATTAATTAAAATTATCAGAAATTTTGATCGAATCGACCTCTTCTCCGACTTTGACCTCCTTATGCACAAAATGAGTTAACGTTTACAAATTAAGCCAATTTATAATTTGTGATATTCAACCTTGTTCCATCACTAAGATGGCTGGGTTTACACTGTCGTTACGCGTGCATAAAACATGTTACTATCTCTCTTTATTTTGAAAGAATGAACGGGACAACAATATGATATTTGCCAGTTGTTTCCCCGGGTGGAATGCTTTTAAAACATCTCGGATTTTCGTGATTTTTAAATTCGGCTGTCAATTTTTAACTGTCGTCCTGTCAAGAAAGATGTATTCTGTTATAGGTTAGAATTACATTTTTGTTTTTTTTTATTAATTACTAGCTGTTCGCGTGAAAAAACTTTATTTTATTGTTTACATTTGTCAAATTATCAATTGCAAATGTCAAAATGACATGACATGATGACAAACCATGGCAATCTTGCTTCCTTGATGTTGGTAGCAACTTATGACCTCTTACCTACATTAGGGTTTTTTCCAAAATATTTACCCCCTAAGTTTAATGGCGTGAAAATACATAGCCTAAAGCGTGACGTAAGTCTAGGGCTTTTTATTAATAAAAGAATTATTCAAAAATATGCTGTAATTGCTGACATCTTAGGCAACAAAGAAGTGTGAGTTTACTCTTTATTATATTAGTATAGATATAGATGTGCATAGGTGACAGCTACCTGAACCAAAATATATTAATTTATGACATTTCTAATTTACATACGTGTTCCCTATATATACAACTTGAAGAAACTCTGGCGAATTTTTTAAGGATTTATATTGTGTAGTTTAATAGACACTTAGAGCGGGCGCACACCTTTGACTAAACTATCACACAACAGTTGTGTGATTGTCGATTGTTTCACAGCCAATTCAACTGTATAGTTGCACAACTAAAAATCGAGCGGTGGACCATATAAGCTCATAGGAATCAAAACGAGACTCACGTGTGCACGCTCATATTTAAAGGTTTTTAAAGTAAACAAAATTTGAAATATGTTACATCTGGCAACACTGGCCTATCGTGTACATCAAAGCGCAACAAAGAAATAAAAGTGTCAAGTTACTATTATGATTTATAAAGTATTGATTATTAAGTAAGACTTCAGCGCCACTAATTATTACAATTGTCATAATTAAATGCAACACATTGACTTTTTATTAATTGTTAATTTTATAATCCTAGATTGTGTCACGCGCTTTGAAGTTAATGCCCTTTCCATCTTAACCAAATGAGAAAAATCATTTCATCTCTCACATTATCCTTGAAAACGAAAGAGATAGGAATAACAAAGCGAAGATAGCTGTAAAAAGTAATTTGGCTGTAGAATTTTACGACAACATTGATAGTCAATTAAGGACGTTTAAAATAGTTTAGTAGTTCTTAAAAATATATTTCAATAAATCTTATGAATCTATAAACTTGAATACAATGTAATATCTACTTAACTAACCAGCAACATTGTAAAGTAATCTTTATGCTTGGTAATGGCGGGACCAATCGCGCTGTCACGCGGGTAGTCCGGTAGCGGGTAGTTAGCGGATAGCGTGCTAACGTAGTACGGTAGCAGGCCGCTAGCCGCACGATCTATCGTACATTATAATAAAGTACAGGATTATGTGCCTTGTAATAAGGATAAACAATTTTCAAGATTCTCCTATGTTTTAAAAAAAATTGCAAGGTTTACTTACGGTTTTAAAAGTATAAACAATCGCACAACTGTTGTGCGATTGTTTAGTCAAATGTGTGCGCCCGCTCTTAATAATGGAATTAGCAAACATTCGCACTACGTTATTTGAGTATAATATAAATTGCTATGTCATATTAGATGTATACCTCAATAAAATATGGGCATATACCTTTTACAACGTCTTAACAAAACATCGATCGTTCATCTGACTGTTTGTTATACAAAATGGGCTCAACCTTTGATCCCGAAAAGGATTCCGTTACAAGAATCGATTGTAATCGATAAAGACGAATGATTAATTGCATCTAATCGATATAATTCAAACCCACGGGATAGACATGCGTCATCCTGACACGCGAATTCTGACGCTGTGACAAATTGTTGTGACAAAATATTTCAACAGTTGCGTCAAGAACCCTATCAGCCCTAAAAAAAATCGAATATCACACACACATAACTATTCATTCAATTTCCGACCATGTCAATCTTATTTCAAGGGGATACAATTCAAATTGCTTTGATTTTTCGTTTATTGTGTGAATTAACATATTTGTGTAGCAGCGTAACACAGGCCACCAATGACGAGGCGTTCTCAATTGAATTTTTTGAATTTCGAATGAATGAATTTGCGTTCGAAAATAAAGGAACGACGTTTTGTAACGTGAATGGGGCGTTTGGATACGCAATTTGTCCAATGACTCGACTTACATTTGAATTTATTTTCTTTAATTGTTAAGTATTCATATTAAAACATCTGTCGATTAAATTATTCTGAAAATCTATACATATAATTAAATTGGAATAACTGTATGTAATATCAAAAATGAATATACTTTATTGGGTATTTTTAAGCGGGAAAATTATGGCTACTTTATCTGCGCTGCCGAAGCGACCTCTAGTTTGAAAATAAGATAATATTTCTGGTTATGATTGCGTATGAATTTAAACCATAAAATAGTTACATATTTCAATACTAAATAACAGTTAACAATGACTAATTTAAGGCTTTGATTTGATCAAAACCTGTCTAAAATCATCGTATAATTATGCAAAATAAAATCGATGTAATTCTAATAAAGACTTAACTAGAGTCGATTCTTATATTTTGAAACCTTAAACGAGTTTCAATATAATAAGAACTTACAATAAATTTGCTAATATTTGACGTGTATTGTGCATATAACGTTTTTCAATGGCAATATTTCTTTTATCGTTATTATAATATCGGATGCCGTCAGCGAAATTATAATATCATGATTTGTAGATGCGCTATGTTAATTTGACTTACAATGTTATTTATTAATATTATTCATTTATTTATACAACGGTACAGACATATAGCAATTTTTGATATAATAAAGCATTTTATATCTATAGTGACGTTGACACAAAAATACCAAGTTTTTGAAATGTAAAAAAATAACACGTTATTGCAATTCTATTATTAACCGTTAAAATACTTATTATAACGAAAACAAAGGACCATAAATATCACAAAAATCAATATTATTAGCACTTGATTAATGTCGAATAGTTAAAAGAAATAAAACTAACACATTATATATTACAGACGAAATCGCGGGCATCAGCTAGTAATAGTAAATGGGAAAGTTATGGATGGATGTTACTACGTATCTCCAAACAGATTAACGAATCTCAATTTTTATTTCCGCGCGGACGAAGTCGCGGACAAATAATATATATAAAAGCTCTATCGATTGCTTACTTCGATGACCTTTGTTATGTCAAATTCTCTGACCGGTCAGCACCTATTATAATAGTATCGTGACACAAAGTGCTATCACATTACTATTATAAACATAATTCCTCTATTGTTTGTACTAAACGGTACACCACTGGCTTAAGGTTCAGTTTCACTGGCGTCAATAGTCTTGATTAAGTTGAAGCTATCAATCTTAAATTATCTTTTTTATTAGAGATCGCTGTCCAGTTAAATAAGTGAATGAAAGCGATGCTCACGCAGTCAAACTTTTTAATTCTTTCAAACAAGTTGCTTTATGTTGTCTTAATTCGAATGTTGAAGATTGTGTGACTTTTGAATGACTTTCTAGAATGTTTTGATATGTATTTTAATTTGATTTCTTTACTCCTTTTATCCGTTAACGTTACCATGTAATATTAAAATAGCAATATCGTTGTCTAATGAAATCGAGGCTTTAGGTTTGGGACACGCTGACTCATTTAGGCGACTTTCCATGACAAGGGGAACCAGTCTCACTTGAGACACGTTTTATCTCCTTTTCTCTAGGACTATTGTCTATGATGTCTATGAATATTTAGTCATCAATAAAAATATTAAGCAACAGCTAGACTCGCGACTTCGCCAGCGTGAATTAAAAAAATATAGCCTATATTACTCACTGATAACGTAGCTTTTTAATGGTGAAAGAATTTTTGAATTCGACCCAGTAGTTTGAGTTATTTAAATATGTACAAAAATACAAACCTTCCCTCTTTATTATATTAGTATAGGTTAGCTCGCTTATGTACCGTAAAAACAATTTATTTAAATACGTAGTTATGTACATTTGTTATGTAATTGATCCTTATGTCTTATGTTTAATTGTGCATATTAAATATCACTTAAAACGTAAGTAAATGTTATTTAACGATATAATACGGTCTTTGAGTATTGTGGTACAAATACGAAGGTTTACCGAGCAGGCGCCGCCTCGTGCGCCGGCAACGTAACGTGTCTCAAATATTCATTACGTGCCACCATATTCCGAGCTACCAACCAATACGAAATACTTAAACTTAAGTTTACATATAATAAAATGTATCTTGTAATTTCAATTGTTGCGAAAATTTGATCATAATGATGTTATAAATGCGATAGTTCGGATGGCATCTTTAGCACGTATCTTTAAAATTTTGCTTGTTTATAGTAGGTTGATTCTTTGCAGTTTGTAGTCGAATGGCATTATTTGTACCTACGAACGTGATCGGATATCCTAACTCTTACCTTAGTCTATTGACGCATTCATCAACAAAAATTCAAATATTATTTTGGTATGTTCTTTTTCTAATAGCCTATTTGAGATTCAATTCTGAACCTCACGTCATAGAACAATATCGTGATTATTATCTATTTAATAAACAATTGTATACATTATCACAATACAAAGGTGTTAATTTAATTCCATAACATAATAAAAGGCAGGTCAAGAACCTTCAAGAAACAATAAAGATTCGATTGTTACATTCAATCGTTCTCAAGTAATTAATTGTTAAACTTCTTCAAAATGCACTAAAACTTAATTATGTTAATCTAAATAACTTAGTAGCAGCTTAAGTCATGCGATAGTTCTTTGACACCGAATGACCGACTAACTTTAGTAAATAGAATATTCTCAAGAGATTAGTATTCCAGTAGTTAATATTATTCCAATTAAGCATGTAAAGTAAGGTTTTATAGCAAATTTAATGTAGCTCTTTAATTATAGACTTAACTGAATAACCTAGATAAGACATCTAGAACATTATTTTTATATCAAGGCAAACAAACTGCCACTTCAATTCACATAACCGAAATAACGAAGCGATCGCTGCCCATAGATTTCCGTAAAAGCAGATATGTTGCCTACCCCTATTAGACGGAGGAGGGGACGCACAGAAAGCGCACATTTTGAGTATGCGTCATCGTGTCCTTATAAGAAAAGGGTAAGAAAATGGACTAAATTTACGCCGGCTCGCAAACTCACCAGACAGTACTGAATTGCCTCCACTTCACGCGTGTCTTCTGTGTGGTCCTATTGCAAAAGGCGAGCCAGCACATTTTTACAACAGATATAGCTGGCGTCTACCACTGTTATCTTTGATATTACAGTTGGCCAATGCTTTCTTGCAAATATATAAATATTGCAGATTAAAAAAGTGTAATACAATAAGGATTTTTATTGTTATGACCTTACCTGTTGTCGGTGCCTTTGAGGTAAAAAATAAACGTTGCTCTTTTAGCAAATTACGCTCATTTGCAAATTGGTTTTAACTGCTTTTCAAATCAATAGATCTAACGTCCGCCGCCGAATTTCGGTGGTTATCGACCAGTGATGGTAAAAACTGGGTCATATTCATAAATAACCAACAAAATAAATTATTTGAAGCCTCAAAATTTATAAAAAAGCGATAGTAGAGAGACTCGTAGTATTTCCACACATGTCTGTTTTATATCTCACTGAGTTCCATAAGCTAAGTCTGTTGTTAGATTTTTTATTTCCGCGCCTAAAAAGATTCGAGCAAAAGCTATCCTAAAATACAAATTTAACTGCTTCTATAAAATAGTGCTTATTAATATTTTATGACCTGGCATTAGAATTATTAAAAGCGATTAACAAGTATAATGCGTGCAAAAATAACAGTCTGATTTTGGTGAAGTTGACCTGCTAGTAAAGAACTATTAGAGCTCATAAAGGTAACAATAATTGTGAACGAAAAAAGTTACGTCGGCACATGAAAGGTTAAACACAAAGATGGCCGCGCGGAGCGAAACAAAAGCGCTCGTAAAACAGATCTATTCGGAGAAGAGAAATTTTGCACAAGTCGCGAACGCTTTGTGATGTCGAGTGCAAAGTTTAGTATTAATGACCGCAGTAAACTATTATGTAACGAGCCTCAGTTCTTGCGTACGTTTTAATGGTTATAGATTAAAAATTAAAACTACGTATAGTTAAGACAAAGAAAGCAATTAATGGAATGCAAAGTTTTGACTTGACGTTTTCAATTTTTATTTCATCTTTTGTATTCATTTAATTTTGAAATCTTACTAATATTATAAATGCGAATGTTTAGATGTTTGTTAGAGTTTGTAGCTTAAACTGCTGAACGGATTTCGATGAAATTTGGCTTAGATGTACAGGATAGTCTGGAGGAACACATAGGCTACTCACTTTTGTTTTTTTATAATTCCTCGCGGAATCTAGTAATAAAATAAACTTTAGATGACATCATTGCTTTGAATTTGATAAAACTGTTAAAGTTGTAGTCAACCTTTTAGAGCCGCACCTTTGTAAAAGATGTTTCGCACATCAATTGACTTGACAGAATTTATTAATAATCCGTTTATTTATAGCTAAATAGTGTAAAAACTATAATGTCGGATAAACCTAATTTAATGTCCGGGTTCAGAGGTCGTGTGCAAATATACGAATTGATTACCTTAGTTAAACTAAAACTAAGTTAGTTATAAAGACTGTATGATGGCGCAGGTGGCCCATGAATAATTAACACTAACAATTCTATATTCTATAAAGATATTCGCATGCGTAAAAATATGTAGCACACATGTCTGTCTACATTTACATTCAAGGAGCGTGTTTGTTTTCACAACTAATGGCTACTATAGATATTTGGTTAAACTTATATAGGTACTTAGTATTGGTAATCTGACTTGACTAGGCTACATTACCAACTTTGAACAAGTGTTCAAGGAGCAGCAATTATAGTTTGAGATCTTTGCGATTTGAAAATTTTTATCTAATCTATACAAAGCGTTATTTCTAAAATTCAAACATTGTTCCTTGTTTTTGTGTGGCCCACAAAATTCCTAAGTGTGATAGGTGTCATTGATGATCGAGTGTCATGTTTAATTTATATTAAAAAATAGTGTAGTGCTACAGCGTGTTCCGAAAGCCGGCGGTGGATAGTGTAGTGCGCACGCGTGCCGCGCTTACGGATGATTGGCGGACGTCGCCACGCCTCGCCGCGGCTCTGCGTCGCCTAATGTTACATCAATTATTTATGTTGCTCGTAACTCAACCGATACAGCTAACTTGTGCCCCCGGCGCCGGTTGTGTCCAAATTCTGTGTTTGAAATCATGTTTACTTGTGTTTATAGCACTCGTAAAACGCGACAGATTTTAATGTTAAGAAGCAGTTAATTTTTAATGTTATTGCTTTAATTTGTTTTATAGTTTGTATGAATGCATTGAGACTTCATAGTAATCTTTTTTTTATCAAGCAATGTGAAATTTTGGATAGACAAAGTTCAATGTAAAAATTTGATTTATAATATTGTCATTTTTATGGTGTTGATGCAATATAACATTTTATACCTTTAAATCCTAGTTAGATAACCATTTCATATATATTTTTAAAGGAATTTCAAAGTATAAAACAGCAGCGGAACAAAAAACATTTCATTAATAATTTTACCTTATCCGTGTAAGTCAGTACCGTATCATATTTTTTTCCAAAGGCATCACCGCATCTAAAGAATTAGAGAAATGTTAAAAATGCTTCAGCGACCACCGTGTTCCGGCATTGATAGGTATTAGATGCAGCACTAAACTTTAAATTAGGTCCTCAATCCAGATCAGACAGCGCCGGCACTATATTTCATAGTCGGGTTTGCCGGTCGCCGGATCAATATGGATGAGCGTTGCGGCTTGCGGCGCATTCATACGTCAAGTGCGCACTGCGCAGGCGCGCGCCGCGAGTAATGGCGGACGACGACTATTTATTACATTTATTTATTTATAGTCTTGAAATTTTCATTTTTTTATGCTAATTTTAAATAGTTAAATGGATAGTGTTAAGGTAATAAACACAAATCTTCTTTTACGGTACAATTGTAAATCGTATACTTTATTAATTACAAAAAGAAGGTTTTTAACTCATCTGTATTTTTTTAAATACTACGTGAAGGTTTAACGTTAAACTGACTAAAGTTCCCATAATCAACAAATAGCTTGCTATAGATTTTATTGCATTCAAGTTTATTTTAATGTAAGAACGAGCTACTGAACGTCGAAACGTCCGATATAACTTGGCCTTTGGTAAAATCAGCGAGCACAAGTAGAGGCGACCTTGTGTCAGATTGTATTGCCATCCCGACCTTCGCCAGGTAATAACGGATCATCAAATTCCTATTACGACCGTAATATCATTGCTCGAACAATTTAAGACGTAATGTACTAGTTTGTTACCAGAGGTATAATATAACACGGTATATTTTTTTGCAGATTGTACCACAAAAAAATCAGTATTGCAGTTATGATGAGCGGTGTTAGATTTTGTCGCGTAAACAATTTTTTATATCACGATACCAGTAATTGTGACAAAAGAACTTTTAATTTGAGACTGTATGTTTTGTAATGGACGCTTTGGTCGTTGAGATTCAAAAACAATAATCATAATGTGGTATTAGATTTCTAATATTACTAATATTATTATAAACTACTTTCGCCCGCGACTCCGTCCGCGTGGTGTAAAAAAAACAAAAGTGAGTAGCCTATTTGTTCTTCCAGTCTATTCCAAATTTCATCGAAATTCGTCTACCCGTTTAGGCTACAAACTCTAACAAACATCCATCCATCCATCGCTGTCGAACGGAATAAATAGTATCCTATGTCCGTCTCCTGGCTCTAAGCTACCTCCTCACCAATTTTCAGCCATATCGGTAAAGCCGTTCTGAGTTATAAGTAGTGTAACTAACACGACTTTTTTATATATTATATATAGATAGCAAAGTTTGGATGGATGGACGGTTGTTAAAGTTTGTGGTCTGAACGGCTGAACAGATTTCGATGAAATTTGTCATAGATATAGAACATAGTCTGGAAGAACACATAGACTACTTGCTTTTGTTTTTTTTAAATTCCACGCGGACAGAGTCGCGAGCGAAAGCTAGTGTACAATAACTAGAACAACATCTTGTACGGTGTAAATGGCGATAGTATATGTTTTGCAAATCATCGAATGGTTATTACCGAGGCGAGTCGGTGGACGTCCGTCCGGACGACTGATGCAAACTGAGATTACACGCTCCTTACTGTGACTATATACAGGATGTCCCAAAATTACAACAATCACATTTTATTTTTTTATTTTAAAATTCCTAGACCTTGAATAGTTGGCTATAAAACATTAATAATTGCGTATTGAATTAGCGTAGTATTGTTTTGAAATAGATCTCACTGTTTGGTACTTAATGATCGGTCCTTATTGGACAAATTCTACTTTCAGTTTAAAATACTCCAGCAGACTTTGGTATTTTTTTCCAGTTCTAGATTAGGTTATAATGTGAATGCAAACATGCTGTATGGTGAGTTCTGTCATGGTCCGTGGTCACGGAAGTGTGGTAAGCGGACGGTCACCACCGGCCGTCCTCGAGGATGAGCTCCGAAACTGTGCCAATACGACCTTAAGGCTGCGATAGTCAGGTCATCTGTACAATGCTACTATTCATATAAATACTTTAGGATTATTCTTGGTTTTATGAATTCAACGGAACTGTATTTTTACTTTCGATGGTGTTCTAAAGGTGGAAGAATTTTTAAAATCAGCCCAGTAGTTTTTCCGTGAATCAAATATATAATAAAAAAAATACAAATCTTTTCTCTTTATAATTTAATATAGATATAGATAATTGAACTTATAATCATATGTTTGTTTGTTAGACATTTATTTTGATAGTGCATTTCATATCTTAATCAGTCCTCTCTTAATTCCATATCAAAAATTACTATTACTTATTCAAACAGGTTAGGGTTATACAAGTCAGACTTTCTAGTTTCTAGTGCATCTCTATCGTCTTAACATCTCGCCTCTATTTCGTAAATCATAAGATTCAAATTGCATCCACACTCTCGATCGGGACCTTCATAAATATTCAATTTATCTCATAGGAAATTCAATTTTGTCGTGAAGGATTTAGGTAGAGAATGGCGTGAATGATACGGAGGTAGCTTCTAAATGGTTTTAGGTGCACTTTCCGCGCGGGTCACGGGATGAGCTCAACCTTTCACGCGTGGTTCGTTCCAGAATGGGCGCGGCTTTCGCCATGCTTTACTGTTTCATTGTAACTGGGAAATGTGAGATCGTCGATGTTTAGATAATTTAATAGATTGCGAACATCGTCCATGTACAAAATAGTTACAGGTTAGAAGGTTTTATCGTTCCGTTATCATACTGAAAATGTAGCGGAGCTGACTGGATAATCACAATTTACCACTTTAGTACACCGAAATCAGAACGCAAGACAACGAAACAAAACTTTGTAACAAAATAAAACTTTTTTTTAGAAAATACAAATAAACTTTAATGTAAGAAAGCACACTGTTATGTAAGTATTTTACACTGTACAGCACAGAGTTTCTTAAAAACATAATGAATATGTGGAGTCATTAGAGAACAGCCCGGAGGCCAGTATTTTGCGGATTTCTCCTCATCTCCGGGCCTAGTGGTACCAGTATTAAGTTTACTTTCGTACTGAGGACTGTCTGCCGACGTTCAACTGATTGTATGTTAATATACAGCGACCCCTGGCGGATGCACCGAGCTAAAGGTGACATACTTCTGGCGCGCTTCGAACCCATTTGTTAACATTTACACATGATTTTGACATTTTATTGCTTTTGTAAACGTATCCTTAAAGACTGTCAGATTCCACTCAATGAGGTTTTAGTATTGCAGTTAACATCTATACTTAATATTATAAAGAGGAAAGATTTGTATTTTTGTATGTACATTGAAATAACTCAAAAAACTATTGGAGCGATTAAAAAGTTCTTGTACCATTAAAAAGCTATGCTATCATTGGGTAACATAGGCTATATATTTACTATTTTCTTAATTTCTCTCGGGCGAAGTCGCGAGAAACAGCTAGTATAAAAACAAGATGAAAGTAAAAAATAATTCTCGAAACAGGGATGTTTTGTACGACAGTATAATCTTATATATTGTATAATAAATTCTCGCACTTTAATAAGTACAGAAAATGTGTATTCATACAATATTTTACAGACCGTAAGTCGTGAAATAATTGGTCATAAGATTTACAATAACTACCCTCGGCCGCCTGCATGCAAATAACTTTCTATTTCATCGCGAACTTTAAACTTAACCGGTGTAAAGTTAATTGGGGTTGTCATGGGAAAAATATAACATCCTGTTGATTAAGTTAAGAATTTCATATGTATCGCTTAGCCAATGGTTTATAAATAATTTTGTAGAAAACTTATAGTGTTTTCTTAAATTTAGTGGTACTTTTAGCAGCATTTAGAGGTCCTATAAGTATGTCGTTTCAGCAACAAATTGTTTTCACCTCAGTTTGTAATTTTGTTTCAGGTTTAGGAAGACTTTTAAGTAACAAACGATTTAGAAAAAGAGGATTTAATGAATACAAATTTGACAGTGGTAGAGCCCGCTTTAACATCTTAGCACTGTAGGGTCGGCTCGCCCGGTGCAATACCACGACCACACAGAAGACAGGCGTGAAGCGGGAGCAATCCCGCGTTTCGTCTGATGAGTGTGGTGCCGGAGGCCCAACTTTAGTCCATTTCCCGTTCCACCCATTTCTCATAAGGAAAGGATTGGATGGGAAAGTGGATTTGATGGTGGAGGTGACGCATAGGAAGGGGTAATAATCCTCTTTATGTGCGTCTCCTCCTCCGTCGATTTAGGGTAGGCAACGCATCTACAAATGCGGATGTCTGTGGGCAGCGGTCGCTTCGCCATTTCAGCGGATTTAGGTGGCCGCTTGCTTGTTTGCCACATTATAATATAAAAAAAATCCTTCCTAATTAAGTAAAGCGGTTAAAAACCATTTTAAAAAAATTGGAACATGTTTAATTCAATTGGAAACATTACAGAGTCTTAAAGTTAGAAATGAAGAGGTTTTACTGTCAGGCTGTAGGAGGCTTGTAGACGCGGTGCCTTTTAAGAGTAATGGCTAACTTAACTTAGGTGATTTTAACTTAGTTACATGTATTGCCATTTTATAGCTACCGCGTACTTTAAAACATAAGCGACAGCGGTTTGGTAATAGAGTAAAATTAAAGTAAAAGATTTCAACGCGTTTAAACTTGTGATTTTGGTATAACTGAAGTTCATTGACAGATTTAATTTCATTCAATTTTTAAATAAGGTAATTTGTCATAGAGTTTGTAGGTTTTTTTTCTATGTATACTTTACCATAGTTTTCCTAATTGGTCAAGTAAAATATGAGGTTATTTATCGCTAACATTATTTAACTTATACCACCTGTCTCTGCTTTGTGAACTAGTGTAACTTGAAACATTACCCGGGCTAGTAGTCAAGTAATAAATTGTCTGGGTAATTGAATCCCTAATGTCATGTAAGACGTTGCTTCAAACATGAATAGTCCAAAACATAACCGTATTTTAAATAGATTTTAGAACAATCTTGTTAATAGCTAGAGTTTAGGCTTATCTATACTAATATTAAGCACAAAGATTTGTATTTTTGTATGTATTGAAATGTCTCAAAAACTACTGGGCTAATTTAAAAAAAAATCACCATTTGAAAGCTACGTTATCGCTGAGTAACATGGTTATATTTTTAAATTTCACGTGATCGAAGTCGCGAGCAACAGCTAGTGATAAATAAACCGACGATTATTTTTACTTCATGATCTTAATTATCTACAAGTTGAAGTTCAAACTCGGAAATGTTCATAAACTCGTGTCAGTAAAAAGGGCAAAAGTCTCTGCACTAATTCTTAATGTCAGTCGCATTCATTTTATATTTATTTCAAATTTCATCGCGATATTATTAACTTTATTGCGATTACAATCTAGAGAATTCATTTTTGACGTTTTTATTCGAATTTATGTGATTCCATGTGGTGTTGCCACGATATCTTTACAGCTGGTTAATTTGCTCATCAACCTTATTTCGTTAGTGATAAAGGTTAAATTTGGTTGTTTGTTATTTTTAATGTTACATGCGTTAAGTTTGTTGTGGTGACGCCGTGTGACCGTTCTAAGATTTTATTATTTTAAAAATTGATATTTTATTTTCGGTATGGGTCTGCTAACGCGCGCAGCGGGTGGCTATACCCGGACAATATAAACTAGGCCTTAGTTCCTAGAATTAGAATTTATTTTTGCTTTTTCTTAAATTCCAAACGAAGGGCTTCAAAGAATCGTGTAATCGTTTTGGTTGTTTTGATTTTTTTATAATCGTCTCGAGAATCGCTTATTAATGAATTATTTCATATATTCTTGGTGACATAAAAAAGAAAGAAGTTTATCGTTATTGTTTTACCGGTTTTAATTTTTTAATTTTGAATACAGTTATGTTGCATAGAAATGTGGAAAAACACCTTATGCTATTTTATTGTTTTTACTATAAAAGCTTACTAAAATAATAAAATAATAATTCGTTGTGTTGTAAAAAACACAAAAGTAATATAATATAACATACATTAAAAGTACGCATTGATTTATTTAAGTGTTTAGAACTAATTAAGAAAGAAAAAATATAAAACGATATAAAAATTGACACACATGGTTAGTTAATTTTTATATCCAACCAAAGAAAGTATGGATGGATTGTGTGAAAGAGGATATGTTTAAGAAGGGAGTGGATTCAGATATGACGTCTGATAGAAATGTGTGGAAGAGCACATACTCTGCCCTCCGTAAGGGATAAGGGCAAGTTGATGATGGTTAGTTAATTTTTACTAGTTGTATATTGATGTTAAAACACATAAAATTAGTTTTATTAAATAATTAAACATAAATAACATGGATTAGTAACCGAAGTCGAGCGGTACAGAAGGCTATCTCGACATCGTCCGGCGATCTGCGCAGTAATCAAATAATGTGCCGTGTTTATAGTGCGATCCGATCTTTAGTGCGGTGCCCTATGCGTTGCCCTGCGTCTGCGCATCCTATTAATATACCTACTTGTATTACCGTTACAAAACGAGCGATGACTTTTAAAAGCGACCAAGTGTCCTATGATATTTATAA
>LD688936.1:460296-472797 GCA_003118335.3 Papilio memnon
TGTCCATAGAGAGGGTCTATCACGAAAGTTTTCGTAATGTTGTCTCCATTTGTAGATGTGTGCAACGAGACGGACGACACCCACTAATCTCATACAAATTTATGTGTTACGAATATTTTTTGGCAAATTACGTGAACAGTATTAAAATATCATATAATATTTTTAATTATGAACTACTAGCTTTCGCCCGCGACTCCGTCCGCGTGGAATTAAAAAAAAAGTGAGTAGCCTATGTGTTCTTCCAGACTATCCTCTACATCGATACCAAATTTCATCGTCCGTTCATCCGTTTAGGCTACAAACTCTAACAAACATCCATCCATCTAAACTTTCGCATTTATAATATTAGTATCAGTATAATGTGTTCTCATCTTTACAGTTACATTAGAAAAGCTTCCGTTTACATAAAGCACTGATCATTTGGTTTATGGTCATTAGTGTATTGAGGCATCTCGTAACAAATCAATACACGCCACCCGAAACGCAACAACATGATAATTGAAATATAAACAAAACAAAACCTTGCGTCTATCGTATTAAGGATTATCTGTTGTTCTATCGGATGTAATCTATTAAGCACATAATATCGAAATCGGTCAATAAAGGCCAAAGTTGTTCGTATATTGCGGTGTCGGTCGGTACGATCGATGATAAAAAGTTGTTGATGATTTCAAGCTATTCGCGACCTTAACGCGTGTCGTAAGCGTGAACCGTTTGATATTTGCATTTGTGTTTGGTCACTCGATCGGTGCTTTTAAGCGAAGTGATAATGTGTCTCGATCCGCGTTGGTTTCGACACGTTAGATACTTAGATGTTTTAACTTTTAAGAGACAGGACCTGACAAGAGCTTGCATTATTCTTAAATTCAACTAACAATATATTTCAAATTTCCTTGTTTATTTACTCGTTTTGTGTGTAAATTTTTATCAGTATACATAGAAGTGTCAAATTTACGTAAGCGTCATTATGATATTTCAAGATATGTGTAATCTTTACCTGATCTGTTCAACGGCTGTTGCCTAGTCCTCTTCTCTATAGTCAAAGTTATGTTAAGCGTTTTGGGTTCCGTTGCATTGTTTGAACGATACGTTAGTGCGACCGTCGTTCTGTTGATTACCTCATTACGATAAATACACAACAGTGGTTACAATTCAAACAAGTTCTATGCTAGTGTTCGAAAGACCAATGTATGGTGTCAAATTTGTATTACAATTTACAGTAAAAATGTTCGAATCTTCATAATCATCAGTAAATTTTCCATATGAATTAGTTTTTACGCTATTATTAAAATTCTTAACTAAGATTTTAATATCAATTAAATTAAAATAATGTAACACAAATTATTCCCCTAATCTAAAATCTAGACAGTTCGAAAAAAGAAATTAAGGTATTTTTATACATGAACTTTTAATTATTCCGTAACTTAAGTATTTCTAATCTGTCTTAAAATCTGAACAAGGCGTATTTGAAAAGCAATTCCATAAAAGTCGACTTCCGATTGTAGAAACGACTTAGACACAGACCTTTGTATGTATGGAATAATTATTCATACACTAAGTGTATTTCTCCAGTACGTGAGTTAGAGACGGATATTTAAACTCATAGGTACTGTGCAAACAGATCGGTGTTTAAGGAAAGCGCCGACGCAAAACGTTCATGCAAATCAATTAAACAACATTACTCTGTTGAGATAAAGTTGGACAATAGTGTTCAAACAGCGCTGGCATACAACTGGAATAATGTAGACACTAACTAGCGTCAATGAAACAATCTATTGCAGGCCAGCGCTTGTCCAACAGTAATGGCATAAAGGTTACTGACTGACGTTACGCGGTGTATTGTCGCAAGGTGTAGCATTCGTAGCGGCTGTTTTCTCGCTGGTTTCCTTGTAACTGACTGACCGCATGAATGCTCGTGTAACATCTTAAATTACACCACGTAACGTCGGTAAGTACACACCTTAACACATGACTTTTAACTACAGATAAATACAACAAAAACCCATTACAATGACATCAACGGTATTGACATTATTCAGTTGTTTGAAAGTGTTTAAAACTAATATTGCGTAGTTTTTGAGGCAATTATACTTATTGGTATTTACGATAGTCTCTAACTGTGTTAAGCCTTTTACAGCCGAATACTGAAAAGAAAATGAACAC
This sequence comes from Papilio memnon, assembly GCA_003118335.3. Lineage (NCBI taxonomy): Eukaryota > Metazoa > Arthropoda > Insecta > Lepidoptera > Papilionidae > Papilio > Papilio memnon. The sequence goes on from LD688936.1 coordinate 462,460, forward strand.
TGTCTCGTAAGCGTTCATAACCGTAACATTCACGATCACCATTGAACTAATTATCTAATAAACAGGAGCAAAAAGTGAATATTTCCCTGCAATTATTGAGTTTGTTTACATAACAATGGCGTCGCGATTCGCCGTCAGTGTTGCGCTCTAGTTCCCAGGGAACGAGCTCTTTAGCACAAGTTATGATATTATAGCGGTTAATAATTAAATTTGATTGTTTTCTTATTTTTAAATCAAAGGTCTTTTAGAAATATGCTACGAAAGCTTAATTGTGTTTAAAAATGCTTTATACAATTTTAATTATGTAATTCAAAGACGGTATTACGTTCAAAAGTTTAAACTCTGCTATCAAGCAAGCAGAGTTAGTGAAGGTAATTTAACTATCAACAAAAACGTCTAGAAAATTGCTTCAGGACTTTTTAAAATCTTTGAGTTTGTAAAAACAGATAGACTTGTTGACGGTGTTTTGTTTTTAAAAGTGCTAAAGAACATCTTGTGACGTTTATTTTAATTTGAATATATTGCACGCTGCCTCCTGTGATTTAAACCAAGGGGTAGCACGTGGACTTGATCTTGCGTGGGGGTTAATTACTCGCGTGACGTGTGCCGCTTTGTGACGTCACAAAACGTCAGCTATGACGGTCGGAATGCGTTGCGAATTACTTGTGTAAGGCACATTTACCAATGAAATATCGAGTTTGATAAAGTATTCGGGGAAAAAGTAAATCGATACATCGTTAATTAGATAAGATCATTTAATTTAATTATCATTTAATTTGTGATTGGATTTAATTATATTTAGTTCTGATCTGTGATGATTGAAGGAGTAGTTGAATCAATTGAAATTTTTAATTTGTAACTAAACGGTACTTCATGATCTACTTTAAGTGCGTCAAATAATACTCTAATGCTCTGTTTCTGAAGTTTTCACTTATTTTATCATTACGTAGCGATTCATTAGTGATAGGTAACCCTAAAACTCATTTTACGTAGTTCGGAAACGCATTCCATGAATTTATCGAATCAACATTAACGAATGGATAAAAGTGGCTGAGAAACAAAAGTAATTTAGTTTCAGCGACTTTCGCAATTAATTTACTAATAGACAATAAATAGAAAATCATGAATTGAGTGGCGCTGGCGCGCATCGCAATCTGCACAAACTGACAGCACAATACGTTCAGGTGTTATTTGTGAAAATCAATCATGGCGCGGGCGACACGGCGCGGTCGTAAAATTGAAATTCAATAGTAAATGTCATTCACGTTATTGCTACTTATTACGTTGTCGTGCTTTTACACCTCACGGGACGGGGACGATACGACAATTTCTCTTATCAGTTAAACTTTAACCTTCGAAGTTATACTTACAGATATATTTTTAATTGTTAAGTATATTAGTTTTTATATTAATACACGTCATTCCTTTGTCTCATTTTAATTAATTCCGTTATTTATTCAAAGCAATTACGTGTTTAAAGTAAAGAATTTATTTTGGCATTTTAAAGTAAACGACCAGACAGACAGGACATTAAAATTAATAATTTTGTCTCTATATTATATTAAATAGCGGCTGTTAATTTAATTATTTGGCACGGTTTTGCCCAAATTTGATGTTATCCGTCAAATATATTAGATATGGAGCGACGTCACGCGCCTATGAACCCGTTTACTATTTCAAAGTTGCACATTACCATAAATTGTATTGTTTAATTCCTTTATTTGGTTAAGAATTAGTCTGCGATCCAATTGTTAACGCGCTCGTTAGTTCATATTTAAATCAGTACATGAGAAACGTCTGGATATTTTTTATAAAACGTCATTTGTCTTTGAATTATATTTGTTTAGTTATGCATCGTTGAATTGCATAGGTGTGTAAAGATTCTAGTAAATTTAAATCATATTAGTTTAAAAGGCCGTATTAAAGTTAAACCTTGAGGCTAAATTCAAATCCAGAAGTGGAAATTATTACATAGATATTTTTGTCAATATTTTTTGTTTATACCACCATCCTTCGTCCTTTTTAGAACCCTTTAAACTATGTGACTTAACTCTTTTACTCCCTGTCTGTTATTCAACTGTTGTTAAAAATGTACTAATAACTTCACCAACGGTTACGACACGATCGAAAAAAGTCGTCTAGTGTAAATAGACGCACTGATTGTAGACATTACGGCGCCTACGGTCGTCACCGTTACACCATTCCGGAGATTTACCGGAAAACGGTTAATAAAGCTGAAAATTTACTGCCTCACTAAACACTATTGTTGCGTACCCGCAAATAGTTTCACTTAAATCGTGCGACTGAACTCCGGTAACATTTGACGCGTGTCACTTCACCAGCGTCAGCCAATTGTCAAAGTAATCGTTAATTTAGATTTTAATGCATCCAACTGAATACAGTACAGTCCTCCGCATAAGTGGATCATTTTATTATGCAATTCGACGCACGAAGGATCCGTTTCACGTGCATTTTGTAACAAATCTTCAAACGCTACAATTCAATCTAGCTTAATATATTAATCAAAGAAATTATTACCGTGTATTGCGCTGCCGAATGCGCGTGACATTTAAAATAAAAAAAAACCTTCTTTCACCACTCCACTTATCGAATCACGATTTCATAAAAAACACATGTGAAACATAATAACGAGCCTGTCAGCGGTAACATTGACAAATTAAAAATCAACACCCATTGCAAAAGTAACATTTACCGTTAATCCGCTGACCCGCACGACGCATTCAATTGATTGTAAAGGCTTCTTTTCGATGTTTAAACGGTAAAATAAAGTTGGTGGTGCGTGTGGGCGACGTCGGATTTCGGCTGCAGTGTAATTAGAGATCGCTGAGTGATGCAAGAGGTCATGCGAACACACTCATAGAAATCAGCGTGATGATACCGCGATTGGTACAAGTCATTGACGATATGCGACAAAAATTACCACTTTCATTTACAACTAAAACTACTTTCTTTATAAATGCGTTTTATATTTTTTATTTATTTTTGACTGCAAAAGAAAGTTTAAAGTGAAGAGTTCTTTTTAATACTAAGCAACACTAGAGAAATTTTACATGAATTTTTAATAATTTTTACATTCAGATTAATAAGGTAATACAAGTACAATGTTATTCCAGTTAAACATAACGATTACACGACTTGCGCGTTTATTTTATACCACACACCAAGGCATTTCGTCTGATCTTAATTAAAATTAATCGTTTTCACCTGACTGGGGCTATTGTAATTAATGATGCGTGAGTCTCTCGCTACTTGGGGTGAACAGGTTGAAGAAACAAGCGGTGTATCACTAATAGATATAAAGAAATAATTACAATGTCTAATGAGGTGTGAGACACAACTCCTTATGTTTCGGTTTAAATTGTAATAGTGTGATAGATTGTTTTAACAAACATTAGATACATTAAAAAGTGCTTTATAAGATAATAATCAATTAGTTACTGATTAAATTACACTTAAATTATAATTAAAATTTCTATTTCGCATATTAGTATAAAATATGAAAGCTTCGGAAAAAACTCGAATTAATAGCGTTATTGTGAATCGAAATTAAGCTCATAAAATAGATTGCAAAAAACCTATCAAAAATAGTTTAAACACAAGTCAATGGTACTTTGATCGCTCTGATTTAGTTCTCTAACACGTTCCGTGCGTTACTCCCCGTATTTCAAGAGCTCCGACGTGCAGTAAATAGTTGTCTTTCTCTTACCCCTAGTGTGATAAAAAGAGATAACTATATTCCTGTTATTCTTATTAGTTTAATTTTGTCTTTGACTGTTAACGCGTTAAATCGTACAAATAATAATCGAGAACATTCTGTTGGAATTTTGACAAACATTGTGGGAACATCACGGAGTGCCAATAAAACGTAAAGTACAGTCTCGTCGTAAACAAGAGTGTCGCGATGTCTACGGGATTGCACCGCGCTCACGACCACGAATGGACTTGTAACAGTTTTCATGTTAAACACTTTCGTACAAGGAAGTACAGCGGATGTTTATAATCCAATGGGATGAATCCGATGTTTTAGCTTGGAATTTGGTATTCACTGATGTTTCGCTATACCTTGTAATAAAGATTGTCGGGTTAGTTTCAACTAGGTACTATATGAGAAGTTCTTCTAATCAATATTTTAGAAATTGATCTTAATATCCATATCGGTTTATTCTAATTTACGTTTAAAAAAACTAGCGTAAGAAACAGAATAAAAATGCGCTACGATTTCCTATGGTAAGCTTTTTGTTCACACTTTGTTGTACGTTGTTTAAAATTATATTATTTGAATTCTTATAGTTAAAACTCACGTCTATTTTTCCGGTGACGACACTTACGTTACTGAATTAACAGAGTGATAAGACAGTTTTATATCTTTATATCTTCAGCCTATAGTTATTGTGTACACAGCTTTACAAATGATGATAGCAGGCACCATTAGACAGTGTACGCGTGAGAACTAGTGCGGCGGTCGCGGGGTTAGCCTAGGTTATGTTAGCCTTAGTTTACGCACTAGATTATTACATACTAACATTAAAATATCTATATTTAGAGAAAGAAAATGTAAACAAAATTTACCTTTTACTTATAATGCTTTCACAAATGTTGGTTAAAATATTTTAAAACTTAATGTTGACATCTAATTTAATACATCGTTTAAATGCAGTTTAATGTCATTGGTCTTTTTATAAGTGGCGACGGAAAAATGTCTTTGAATCAAGTTGGTTCAACTATCCAGGTTTCAGTTAAGTTAACAGATGCGAAACTTGTGACGGGATAATTTACTTAACGTCACTTAAGTGTGTATTGATTTAAGAGCTTTAAGTTGCATTTACTAGTCCAGGTTGGTCAATCAACATTCCGCAAACATTCTCTTAACGAGTTCTGATAAAGTTACACCTTTATATGTTTATTCGCAATAATATACTCGTATAAGACGGACTTTATACCAAAGCATTCAATTCAATTTTCCATGAGACTATTGTGTACGTAAAATTGTCAGTTTGTGGTAACATTATTCATCGATATTATTACCTGTACATTACTAAGGATTAATACACACATCTTGGTAACCAACGGCTGTATACTGAAACGAATCTCAAACACTATTGCTCGTTGGTAACGCTTGAAATTTGGTGTTTTAACGTCTTATTATTTAAGACGTTACATATTTAAATGTAGTTTCAGTATTCGGCCGTGAATACGATACTGCATATGTTAAATGTCTATAATCTTTTTACTATTGACTACAAAACAACGTAACGATTGAATTTCGACAGTTTAAAGTGAAACCACGCAAAGACGAGCTGTCGCAAGACGATAATTTGTACGCAATTAGTGGCTGAAAAGCAGAATTTTGACATCGTCAAAAACATCTAAACGTTAAGAATGTGCGCATACCTTTGACTCAACTGTCGCACAACTGTTTAGTCTCGCTTTGATTCGTATGGGCTTATATGGAGGTGCCGCACACACTACTCGACGTATACTACTTTAGTTGTACAACTAAACAGTTGAATTAGCTGCGAAACAATCGACAATCGCACAACAGTGCGATAGTTTAGTCAAAGGTGTGCGCCCGCTCTAACTGTAGAATTACTATAATATAAAAAAATACTATTTTACAGTGGATTTTGAATCAATTTTGAATATTTATGTTAAATGATTTGCGTACAATGGATTAAAAAAAATTAACTACACAGGACGTCATTTTTTTACTGACCCGGGACACAATACTCGCTACGTTAATCTTTGATGAAACGACTTTTGTATCAAATCTACACTAATATTATAAAGTGGAAAGACTTGTGTTTATATGTAAGCAATCAACTCCAACACACTGAACCGATTTTAATAAATTCTTGTGCCATCTACGCAGATAAAGTTATTCTTACTATTTTTATAAATGCGAAAGTTTAAATGGATGGATGTTTGTTAGAGTTTGTAGTCTAAACTACGGAGAGAATCTCGATGAAATTTGGCATAGATGCAAAGGATAGTCTGGATGAATACATAGGCTATTTTTGTTTTTTAATTCCACGCGGACTGAGTCGCAGGTGAGAACTGTTGTATTTAAAACTCTGGTAATACTGAACTATTACCTTGTTTGACGTTTGATGTCCAGGAAACACAACCTCATTAGCGACAAGTTATCACTTAAATGCGTACAATCAACTTCAGATATGACTAAATTAATGCTTTTTGTCATTGATTATTGTCATCATTGTTCGCGGAGAGCCTATATGTGCGCAGTTTTTGTCTTTTTCAAAGATAAATATGTGGGAACGATTCCCACGCGTTATTGTTTCTACTATAATATCTTGTTTTTATCGTAGTTTTTAATATCAACGTCAACTATTACGAACATAATGGTCAATTGTTCAATTGAATTTCGATTTTTAAATGGGGTCAGTGCGACACGATACGGCATTTGTCATTCATTGATTTTTAACTTGTTTTTACTACTTTGTTTTACGTAAACATATTTACAGGGCTGTATTTATATATAATATTCAAAACTGTTATATTTCTAGGTTAACTTTCAACGGATTATTCAACACAGATAGTTACATTTTTAGCCGTCGGATTTTTTTTTAAATTCTGAATATTGTAACATTAATAAATTCGGTAGTAGAAACAGTACATATATCGTAGAGTAATTATATTATTGTAAGTAGAGAACATAATTCATATGTTCGCGAATATGTAGTGTCATTTTGCGCTAAGTATCTTTCGCGAAATTACACCAATAGATATGTTAATTTGAACAGGAAGAAATTATTACAAACGTATTTTGTATACAAATCTTTTAGTGCGGCGGAAGAGAATACGCACACATTGAACTATCGAAGCTTCGCATTAATAGCAATGATATATTATCACAACAATTTCTGTACACTTATCAATTTGTCAAATTAACTTATTTCTGTTAGTTATCAGTTTTCAGTTTTTGCACTTTTAAAATTCTCGAAAGTTAATTCTAAAATCTTTAAGATTAAGTAGAGATAAGTACTAAATGTACTTATACTGTAATCTTTAAATTAAACTTAAAATATGTTTGCTATTTGATTGAAATATTTACTAGAAATTACAAAAAAGGATTACAGTAAGCTTATTAACTTAAACACGAAGAAGCTAAAACTAACTAATGAAGTTGTACTCTAAGATTTCGTATTGAAATATTAAGCTTGTTTTAAAATAACTCTCTCGGTTTAAAGGCTTAGTATTACCTTAATAATGAGGATTATTGAATGGCGTGTGCAATGGCTATTTGTTTATTAACATATAGACCAATATTATATACTTATTTTACTTAAAACCGTTTTAAGAGTTTTAAATTCTTAAATGATTTAAATTGATAAAAACCCAATGCGTCGTTCGCGGAAAACGTCGACCGAACGCTCGTTGAAATCTTTTGTAAGGAGAAAGTTTTCATTAGATTTTTGTTAGAATAATATTTCTAAACTTAGTGATTCATAAAGAGTAATTAAGAAAATGTATTATAAACAAAAATAAACTGAGATAAGCAAACATTTTCTCCTTATACATTAACACGTATACGTTAAATATTTTAGCGTCGCAAATTAAGTTTGGTACGAGTTTTTCTTTTGTAAAAAGTTTACAGGTTTTGAAATCGTGCGGTTTTTTGACGTTCGATTTGCGTCAGTCCCGTACAAATAAGAACCAAATTTAGGGTGCGATATGAACATGCTAAATGTCAAACAACATACCTTTACTCCTTTGTATAATTTCGGCGAAAACAAAATAAATCACAGCTTCCGTTGAAAATCCCACAAACACAACACTGAGTATTTTCGGCAAATTTTCAAAGTCAATATTCGACATGCACAGTGCACGGTGCTAGCGGTGGGCACACTCCGCGCCTCAATTAACAGTACTATCGATTTCAAAATGTCACAATACAATCACTTTCATGCGAACAAACAGATGTGTCAGCATGTTTCATTTACAGGGAGGTTCTAACTGAAAACTCAAACCGAAACCGCGCACTCTGTTACGTTTATTGTCTCTATTTGTTCTGTTGACACATAGTTTAGCGGACTTTCGGTTGCGGAATGCTCTGGACTAGTTTGCGAGTCCCATTTGGTTTACTTTAGGTCGTGCGATCGATTCCATTTTTCGTTAGGATCGAACGCAGGCGACGTGTTGCTACGGCGGCGCGCGCGCACGAATGCTTGCTCAGGAGGATGTTCGCTTGCGGCCGGTAGGGAGGCGTGGTCAAATTCTAACGCAACTTGTGTCTATACCATTGTCTCTGTCGCTCTATAAGTGAAACTGATCTATCTGTCTCGCTCTCTAACGCGGTGCACTATGGTATAGGTATGGTCGGTGGTGGGACAGCGTGAACTTTGCCACTGCGCGCGCGCAGCTCTGCTGTCGATTAATAAAACTATACGTTATAGATCGCGACGTGATTGTTTAACGTAATATCAGTACGATGTGATAGTAAAGGCTTTTTAAAAGTTATTGGTCTTGTGTAATTTTTAAAATTTTTAATCAAAATATTTGTTTGCAGTAATATTTTTGTTAGATATTTAGAATATCATTTAACTACAATAACAATTAAATACAAATTAATAGTACTATTGGTTTGAGTTGGTAGTATCATGAATACTAAGAAAAATATAGTATAATAAAAATTTAAGTGACATACTTATTTTTAATAATTTTATACTAATTGCATAATTTAATTTTTCTATGAATAAATTGGAAATAAGAAGTGCAAGTTCTTAAGTAACATTATTTGTTGACGTAGGGTATATACAAAACGTGTACATTTTCCTAACTATTAAAAAAATGTCCTAGAAGTAGTATTTGTATATGTAAATTAATGTTTTACCAACCTTATAATTCTCTAAGTTTCAAGCTTGAGTAGCGGAAACGGAAATTCAATCTAGTGAACATTACATGCCATGCTTTGAATTAACATATTGTTAACAAGAGTATATTTGAATTCAACATGATAATATAACTATGAGATGCTATGTATGATAGTTACTCATATATATAGATTATCTTTCAACTGAAAAAACCCCGAAGGGATGAGACCACTGTAAACACTATATTTTTTCAAAAATATCGTGCAACTTTGTTTAAAAACAACTTGATTAATGAAATGTTTTAATTAATAAATCTATTTTCATTGAATACATAATATGTAAAAATAATCCCACGCCTCAATTAGTACGTATAAAACAAGTTCGTTGATGTTTTTTATATCGAAATTCTATAAAACGGTTTTGTTTTTCTTTTTAAACTATTAGTGAATGAAATTACGGAATAGACACTTGGATAATAAGTACTATCGTTTCTACTGTATCAAATCTTTTCGCCATTTTATAACAAATAATTTCGTTTTACATACTTTCCAAAATTTTCATACTAATAAATTTAAACAAATGCTCTTTTACGTTACACAATTCTATTAACACGTCTAAGGGCCTGTCTTACCACTGGCTGATAGAGGCTCAGATAGCTTTAAAATACCTCACTGTCAGATAAGGGAACAAAATCCGATATATCCATCACATATTTTACACGTTCGATTGTTATCAGACAATTTACAATTTTATGGCACAGGCCCTAATTCAGCAGCAAATAAATAGTAACAATACTGTTAAGGTGTGATTTAAAAAGGCTCTGTCTTACCCTTCTTAGGGATAGTTTTATAACTTGCAACTTTAACAGCGGCAATTATTACGTAACTTTAGTTAACTGTTTACAGTAACAGTCCAGTTTGCAGTATTGTAAAATGTTTATTGTCTGTTTCTTTTCTACAGTTACAATTTGCAAGCGAGATAGAAACAATGACATCGTGATTTTGCAAAAGGCGTGCGTTTTGTTTTGATCGTAATAAAGTTAGTAAGGTCAAATTAAATGGAAAATCATATAGTAATTGAAGAATGGATAATTTATAATATAAGCTGTCTACATTTTTAAAAATTAATTTTAGAGCTTGTTTTATTAAAATAGAATAATATCTTCTTAGATAGAACTTTCTGATATTTCTTATTCTCAGACTGGCTAAAATTTTACACATTTGTATTACCTACCTACTATACGTCTATAAAACAATTAAAAGCAAAATCAATTGTTGAACCGTTACATTTCACAATTGTAACAAATAAAAGGCAATTGCGTATCCTCAATAAAAATCTAAAAAAGTTCGCAAACGTGCCGACATGCAAAAAACATTTTCGCAGAAAAGAAATTTGCGCAAACCTATTTGTTAATGTAAAAGTTAGAAAAAAAGTTGATTTGAATTGTTTTATGACGGAACAGTTTTACTATAGTTACTGTTTCAAC
>LD688936.1:493478-505250 GCA_003118335.3 Papilio memnon
TCTAATTGTTTACAAATAGAGCAAAATATTCGATAGAAGGAAATCAAAGGGAAATAATCTTCAAATTTGTTTCAAGTAAATTAAAAAAAACAATTTAACGTAATTTGTAAACAAGTGTACACAGATGTATGAAGATAAGCTTTGATTAAAGCAAAAACACTAAGGATATGACGATCCAACGACGAGTAGATTTAGTGCAAGGTCATCGGAATATTAATATGGGCACACTGTGCATGTAATAATTAAGTTTTTCTCAGACATCAGCCTGTAATTAGTTTTGCTATTTTATGATTTATAACGTAATAAACCAGATTTAAAAACACACAAACTTAATATAGGATTATCATGTATTAACAGTTTTTAATCGTTATTAGTAAAGCTATTTATGTACTGAAATTATTTTTATTTGCAACTAGAATAGTTTTCGTCAAATAATGTACTGAATTCAATACTATAGAAACCTTCACTTAACCGATATACAGGATGTTTCTTAATTGACGGATCAAAATCTTTGTAAATGTAGATTACTCATCGCTTTATAGTTCTGAAGTTATTTAATTTCTTACAAAAATGTGGTAAAAAAGTGGATACTGGATTATTCTAAGATCATTCAATTAAGTAATTTAAAATCACGAGCAGGCAATTAGCAGCGATTCTAAATTCAGTAGAGCGTTTAAAAATTACCGCGCACTTGCATTCTTACCCAAATGTCATTAAAATGTGTGCGAAATTACGTTCCGTGTAAAAATCAGTGGTGCTGTACACGAACAGCTTTAAACAACGTGGTAATTACCAGCATTATTGCCTTTAAAACATGCTATTGTTACTGTCAATTGTTTAAAGATGTCCGTGTATGGTGTCCTAAAGTTCTCCGGTTTAAAAGCAAGGTCTTTAAGGACTAAAGATGTTCTTCTTTTGTTGTTGCCGATGCCAGACATGAAACATGTAAATTTATTAGATTAATTAATGTAGTAACCTTTACGAATTAACTAATTACCGCAGTTTAATTTGGAGGATTACGTTCGGAAACGTTTTTGCGCCGGTCGACCGCCGAGTCACATTGAGTGCAGTTGCCGAGATTAACTTCGTAATATTTGAAGCGAAACGGAAAATTATTCTAATAAAAAATTTAATGTTTAACTCAATGCATATTTATGGTTTTTACGCGGCGAATAAAATGTGCTGTAAATTTTTTTTGCTTAACTTCTTTTTAATAAAATTATAGTTGATATATAACAGGAAATTTATCGCTCAGTTAATTACACAACAAACAGAAAACATAGCTGTTAAATTATATATAGAGAACGTTAGATAATAATTGTACTGTTCATATAAATGAACTGTACAATTATTGTCTGTTGCTCGCGACTTCGTTCGCCTGGAATTAAAAATAGCCTACTCACTGATAACGTAGCTTTTTAATGGTGAAAGAATTTTTGAAACCGACCTAGTAGTTTTTGAGTTACTTCATACATACAAAAATACAAATCTTTCCTCTATAATATTAGTATAGATTACACACATCTATGAAGTGTGTAGAGTAATTTCTTCTAATTATAGTTGACTTTTGACATAGCTCAAAAATAATAACCGAATCATTAAGTTATATGGTCATGTTCAAATAACATTCTACATTCAAGGTCCGAAGACAAAAGCTGTTCAAGACAATGTTTCTAGTACATTCGTGGGAACCCTATTGTTGGCTAATGTGACATAATCCACGGAACCATCGTAATGAGGTTTAATTTACATTTAGTGCAAGGTTGAATCAAGGTTGTTATGAATGTCAGATCTGCTATCATGTCTGTTATATCATTGTTGTATTCTGGGTCAGACTGTCTTCTATTTTACGGTTAATTTTGATAACAAGACTAGATTTCTTTTGTTAAAATAGAGATGTTTTATGAGATTATTGCGTAATTTACTAAGGCTTTACACGAACAAAATTTAGTTCAAAGTTGTTCTTCAATATTACGATTTTAGCATTTTTAATTGTGCATGTTTGAAAAGAGGTTATGAATAACTATGAAATAACTACACAATATCGAAGTTCCCACAACATTTTAAATTTCAAAACAATTAATGAAAGCTGTAACTTTTGTCCGACACTACAATTATACAGAATTAATACAAAAATTAATACGTAGGCGTGACGACTGCGTTTCCATTATTCCAAATCAAATTGCTATTGGTTTTAAAAATATTAGTGTAAAAAAGTTAATTTCATAAACAGTAATTTTAGGACATCAGTGTTTTCATTTCTTATTGAAGTGTAAGAAAATGACTTTATAGGATTTAATTCTTTTATCGTATTTAAAATGAGATATAATTACATGTCTTGTATTAGAAAATAAGATAATACGCTAATTGTTTTATCATCGACTGTATGTTTTAATATGTGTTCACGTAGAAAAATTTGACGTATGACAATGGAGACGAGAAAAAATATTGTCGATCGCGTGCGATCTCTCCACTTGTTTAGCGTCCAATGAGTGGCTTAATTAGCATTTAGCACCGATTCCGTAGCGCTCAAAGTGGCGCCGCCCCTCGGCCAATTCTAGCAACATCCATTCCATCTGTTACTGTGTTATCTGCCTGAAATATTATAACAAACATATCATTATATCTAAAATAACGAGAACTTGTCTATGTTATATAAGTTTTAAATGAAAGAATTAATAATACAGTGTTTTTCTTAAATGACAAATTAGTCAAATTTAGCTGCGGGCTAAAATTTCTAACAGTTCAGATAACCGCTAATTTATATATATATAATTTATTAACCATAGACAGCAGAGATAAAACGGCGAATCTCGATTTGTTTGTGTTTTAGAAATCGCAAAAAGATACGAACGGAAAGGTCGTTTATGTCTTTTGTATTGGATTATGTGTTAAATTTTGTTAATTATGAATGTGTTCATTAATAAAAAATTTAAATTGGAAAATATTTTAGAGATAACCTAATAATTCGTCTTACATCTTTCAATTTTTCATACATAGATGTCATATTGAAAGGTTGTTATTTAATAGATATTAAAAAATAAAACTCAATTATCATGTTATCACCAATATGCTAATGGCATACGCGCTAGCTGATGCCCTAGCCTAGGTCTAGGGGAGGTAATCTAGAGGGGGATATGATAATTATAGTCTTTGTTGAAGTATATCTGTTGAACATTTGAAGTCTCTAGCGACAATAAGATGTGATCCTGTCACCATTCTTAAATCAAATCCTAAGACCATTTCTGTTCTGCATCTCAGCTAACTCGTCATCTTGACTAACGAAGATTCTCTGAATGGGTTTTTAGTCATAATACAGTATGAGAAGCTAATAAAAAACATATAAAAGCATAGTATTGCTTAAACGCATCACCGCTTTGAATTTCCATTTTGAGTATGCGTGATAGCTTACGTCATATCTAGTAATCATTTCAATATTTTATTACAATTCACTAATAAGATTGCGTATCGAACTATCGGTTTCGGGCCCGTATCGGCCCTTTCCTTGTACGTTTACTCCGAGGCCCATATTTCATGTAACAAATTGTAATGTTCATTGTAATTTGAGAGCCATTCTATGGTATGATAATGAGGCACTTTTAATGTAATGTAGTTTACGGATATTTTACGGAGCGGTCGGTATCGATTTGTGTGTGGTCCTTTGTAGTATTGGTTTACAACTTATAAATAATAACTGTAGCGGTATAGTAACGGATAGGATGTAACATTCGGTTTTGGAGCGTGTCAAGCTTCATTTATTTCTGGTTAACACGTTTTTGTGAGACATTATTTATATCCAGCGTTTTTAAACTGTCATTTTAAGTTAATAACTTTATATATAAAATAAAACTAAGTTACTAAAAGTAAATTTGCTAAAAAGCGAAAGTTATTCTTTTAGGGAGCGTCGAGGGAGCGTAGTGGCTCAGGGATTTGAGCACTTAACTTGTAACCTACAGGTCCTGGGTTCGAATTCCGCTTTGTACCAATGCGATTTTCAATTTTTTTCGAATTTCATATGTACTTAATTTACCCGACGTTCTTACGGTGAAGGAAAACATCGTGATGCAACCTGCACATATTAGCGAAGAAATTAAAAGATATGTGTGAAGTGGTTGACTATGGCCTAGTCACCCTTACTTAGGGTAGACTCCGCGCCCCTCAGTGGGGACGTATAGTGAGCTGGTGATGATGATGATAATCCTTTTTGTGTAGTGCTGTAAAGAAAAACTTAAAAACAATTACACAATTTTCACTCGTAATCAATTTAGGTTGTAGAATTCAATTGTTTAACTCTAAGAATGATTTATCACATTCTAGTACCTACAGCACTGACCTATACTCCCCTAAGTGTTTTCTTTTGAAAAAATAGTCAGAATGAAAAGCAATTGTCGTTATCTAATGCACTATCTGAACATTGTCGCGTTAAACCGACCCAAGATGCCCGTAGCTTGCACACAACGGTACAAACATTGTCTAATTGATTACAACCATTAGCGCTCTTGTCGAGACATGGGCGTTATAAAACCCAAATACATACGTCCGATGAAAAATACAATCGAGACAAACTCTACGTCACATCGACAGAATCATCCTTGAAATTAAAATAAAATCAATAATCAGCCTTATATCACATTACATTAGAGTTCCGGTTCCTTTGATACGGATGTAATATAAAATTTGTGATAGTTTATGAAATCGGTCTGGATTAATCGTCGGACACACGGAGAGGTGAGTTGACAAATTACTTACAGCACATTGGATTTAAATCGATCGTGTAGTTTTTATTTTTGTTCGACATGCCAACGATGCACATGGTCGTACTATAAAAGCTACACATACAAGCTATCACACATCTATACTATGCTTTTGAATACAGCCCAAATAATAAAATGAACACCTAGATGGATTTCTACTGTGTTTTGTAAAGACCGTTACACATTCTTAATTCTGACAGTTTTAACTGGAATGTCAGATTCACTGAACAGTTCGACTCTTCAGTTAAAACTGAGCAACTGTACTGGGCTTAAGATGACAAACCATCTCGGTTATCGACAGAAAACCTTTTTCAGTATTCAGTGTTGTATTGATTTATTTTGTGAAAACATAAGATCATTTTACTAGTAACTATTAACAAGCCATAATTTAGATCTAAAACTCCACTAAATGTATCCAAATAGACCTAGGAGCGGTTCAATACTAATATTGTCAAACAATACCAACGCCTTTCTAATTTCACACCGATATTGTATATTACTAAATTATCAATACTCCAATGACGTTTAAGTACACGCAAAATAATATCATTTCTTCATTAAACTCTTTACTAATACAGCTTATAATCCCGTGAAGGTAAATCATTTTTTATGTCATATCGCATGTCGCTATTATTTATGGATTTGTTAATCAATTTACGAGTTTTCTTTATGCCACAAGATGTTTTATAAGGTTAAGTGAAATCAAACCTTTTGTAACATGTATTTTTTTTCTTTCTATGGAATTATTGTGAGGCAGATAAGAGCGATGCCTTTCTGTAATCGAACGTAGAAAGTTTTGGGGTTAATACGTGTCCATTTAAAAATGTCAAATGTACATTTTTAACAATTTTGAAATAAAGAAGGTTATCTTGGGGCCCGTTAATTTTTTCTCTTGTACGCAATCGTGAGATATATTTTCACTAATAACGTCGATTTGTCGCATTCCGAGCTTTCTTAAGCGAATTCTTATGTTGATTCGACTTTCAGATTTCGTAATTTTAATTCAACGTCGCATCGGTGACAGATCGCTTCAGTAATGCGGAAATCTTTGTGCGTTTGTACAGTCAGCTGCGTATATGTATACAACTAGCTGTTCCCACACGGCTTCATTCGCATGAAATAATAAAAGATTTATCTTTTTGTTTACATTTGTACAAAAATCTATTTCAAATGTCGAAATTCAATTTATTTTATTTTCCATTGGCTAATAATTACCGTTACCATAGCATGCTTCTTTACTGCTGTTGGCTTGTAAGGTTTGTCACTTTTCCGCATGACATTTTTTTTACAATTTATTAAACCTCTAAATTAAATAGCATGAAAATATCTAGCCTATAGCGTGTCATTAGTGTCTTGATTTTTATTAAAAAAATAATTATTCAAAAATATGCCGTGATTGCTGATATTTTCATAACAAAAAAGTGTGTTTCATGCTTACGCTTTATTTTATTAGTATAGATATAGATTACAAAGATTTAAAAACTAGTATACGCGTTCAAAAGTATGCACATATCCGACCGTATGCTTCCGATTGTGTTTGTTTTTTAAATAAATTAATGTACTAATAACACGTGCATTCTATATTCGAGACCGCCATACAAATGTATTAAGTTTTATTAGTGTACATATTTATGCAGCTGACTGTACAATACTCTTTATCCATTATTTCTATCATTAGAGGTTGATATAATACGCGGCGAATAATATACAAAGTGGTACGAAATTATAGATTAATATATTTTTTTACATTATATTGATAAAATACGCACGCAGAATTATCTAGAATTCTAACGTAATGTGGCCAATGTAAAATGATTACGTTACAATAATTTTAAATGGAACTCTATTTCAGGATATGAAAGTAAATTTAAATTAAAAACCATCAAAGAGAATAGTAATGCTTCTCTCTCTCTCTCTCCTCTCTCCGGTTCGTTTCCTCATTCCTGAGGGTCGCGACCACTCTCCTTGACCATCTCTCGAAGGATGATTCTCGACTCTGCGCTTCTAACTACCTATAAAACTTGAATAGTGATTCTTTTATTTATCTAGACCAACTGTTAGTTCACTAACTAAATATTTTCACTTCGATTCTAAAGGCCGCTATACAAATACAGCTTTAAGACGTATATAGTACAGTTTGCCGTACACAGACCGCATATCACAGTCGTCGGCAGTACGTCCACTGTTAGCTACATCTACTGAATGCTAGTTGTTCGTGTACAGTGGCCCTAAGTAAGGTTCATTACCTAAATGCCTAGGATCTATTGGCGTGTCGAAGATAGCATCGTGCGGCGCCGGCGCGTAAATCACGCGATGCGTATCGCCCGATCCCGCGACATGCGCGTAGCCCTAATTGTTGCGATAATGGGTTTGTGTGTGACCTGCACAGAGCAATACGACTGGATCCTCTACGCCCTCTAATTTGAACTAAACACCAAAGACAGTTAACATTAAGAGCGGGCGCACACCCTGGACTAAACTATTACACAACTGTTTAGTCGCGCTCTAATTCTTATGAGCTTATATGGAGATGCGCACACTACTCGATTTATAGTTGTGCAACTAAACAGTTGAATGGACTGCGAAACAATCGACAATCGCACAACAGTTGTGAGACAGTTTAGTCAAAGGTGTCCGCCCACTCTAAATTAATTAACAGAAAGGACAACGCGAACCAAATCAGCTAAACCTAACAGCAGTGTTAACCTAGACCGTTCAATTAACACAGTTGGTGTTACGCTGCAGTCGATTTAGAAAAAACGGTAACTCACAATTTGGAATATCTTATAAATTTTGTTTTTAATAATAACATTTTGTTACAGAAGAAAAATCAAGTATATAAAATGATCGACAATAATAAAAGAATTCACAAAAGCATTAAAAGTGCAAGGTGCATGCTCATATGAATCATTCGACCAATTTAAGTGCAGCCTGAGTGATCGGACAATGAGTTATTGGCTTACATGTGTCACTTGCCAAAAATGTCAATACACAACCTAACACCCCTTAAATCAGTCGTACATTTAAAATTAATCTTTATTCGGTACGAAAAAAGGTTTAAATTGACATGAACATGTGTAAAACCGCCGTGTTACTTATGGATTGACAAACAATAAAATATCGTTTGTCACTCCCACCGATTAAAACAAAGGAAAACGATAAAATGAAAAGTATGCTGTGAGTCAAAGTCTAAAGAAGACTGTACTCATACAATCAATAAAGATTTGTGGTTTTGTGTGTATGTTAATTAGTGTAGTCAACAATACTTGAAATATATTTTTGCCCTGCAAATTGTAGGATCAAATTTTCCTTTTATTTTACCTTAACAGTTTTACGTAAGACATTAACACATCGATAAAAGAGTTAGTTGTTTCGTGTCACTTCGTTTAGATCTTATCGATTTGCAGCCAAATTTAGTACAAGCTCAAGCCCTAAGTACCACCCTAAGTTCAAAATACTTGTATCAAAATCTAAGACTCATATAACACTAAGGAACGCGAACTGAATAGGTTAATTAAAATTTTCTTTCAAAGCCAATAGCAACCGCAAGCCTCATTTCAATATCCCTTCGCATTGTTCGCTAAAGATTAATTGTTCAGCAAACGACTTAATTTACTACAGAACACCAAATGCGGCCTCACACACCCCGGCGTAACCTTGACAGCAGCTTAGCCATGGGGTTTGTCATCGCCATCCTTTCTTTGTTGAGGTCAACAAGACAATAGCCACCGATCTGCCCATCCTGGCCTTTTAAGACTAATCGTCGTTTACACTCTATACAAACACATTCAAAGAAAACTGAATCTAGTTCAAATAACAATAGAGTTCAATTTGAAATACGCTTCTTTATGGTACTCGTGTTCTTTTAGATGTATGATAGTATTCAAATGAGGAATTTGGAGGTCACGACTAGTCGGATTCGCCCAACAATATTGGATTTGTTCCAATGAGCGGTGCACCGGGACAATGCATCTTTGTTGCCAGCAAGCGAGGCCGCGCTCCTTCGCCTTGGGCCTTTAGCCGCCGCCGCTTCCGATCGGGTGCTGTTTAAAAATAGAACGCCGCGATGTTTTTAATTGCGGTTAATTGTCGATGGCCAGTTTCAATTTGAATGGCCATTTTTAAAATAGGTTCTAGTAACTTTTTCTTTTAATTCAATTGTCGATTGTTTTTAAAAATGTTAATATGCTATTGGTTTTACTTTAAGAATTTCTTTAATGCATTAAATAAAGCCTTGGTTTGTTAGTGCTACGATTTATTTTTACATCTATTTGTTTAACTCCATACTTCTATAATATATGTGGCTCAACATTATTACTATTATCAAATTGTCCTATAATTAAAAAGGTAGCATTAGCAGGTGAGGCTTTAACTATATAATTATACAAGCAAAGTATTAATACTGTACAAGTAAGTTACTTCGTACTGTTTATAAATTCAAGTTAGGAATCCGTAACTTAGATCTTTCAACGAATAGTCCTATAATAAAACGATCTTTGAATTTTTACAAAACAATTTTAACTGTAAACTAAACATTCATAAAATAACATTCATTGAATAATACACCGTAGCATTATAAGAATAGAATTCAAATTCCACACACAATTCTGTTCTCGTGCGCCAAGGAACTTATAACAGGTGTAGGGTAAAGCAATGAGAGAACTAAGGCGCTCATATTAATAGCAATAAACGTCTTTGAAGGGGCATAAATACGATATGGCGTATCACTTCGTTGCAGATCAAAACTTCGCTACAATAAGTAAGGCGCTATCGCCAATCGGCGCGACCGCCTCTAAATCACGAAAACGCGCATGTAATTACAACACGTTCGCTATGCACAAGTGCAGCATCTTTTTTAATTAATTGAAAAATATTACGAGTATACACTTTTATTTATAAATCATACACGTGTTTAGTATAAAATAAATTAAGCTTAGTTAAAAATGTTAGTTTTGGTTCATTAGAACTTATGTAACTAATAGCTTTCGTCCGCGACTCCGTCCGCGTGGAAATAAAAAAAACAAAAGTGAGTAGCCTATGTGTTCTTGCAGACTATGCTCTACATATATGCCAAATTTCATCGAGATCCGTTCAGCCGTTTAGGCTACAAACTCTAACAAACATCCATCCATCTAAACTTTCGCATTTATAATATTAGTAAGATTTTTCCATTGCATTACCTGTACGACAGATACGAAGATAAAAGCTGAAAACAGAATATAGGATACATCAAAATAAAGGACTTAAATTTAATTTTTTGCATCAAATCAATTTTCATCTACTGTTAGGTTGAGCAATAAATTTTAATAGCATTGCGTTAGATCAAATTCGTCCATTTTTTGCATTTTCACTCAGAATTTGTATTCAAATCTTACGATTATGTGTTACAAATAATCGATACACATATTCATAATCGTTATCAATCGATGTTCTGTTAATAACGGAACACGATTCCGATTTCTCGATTATTTCGTTGCACATTACGATTGTATACGCTACTATAACTGCTAGTTAAAATCACTTTAAATTTGAACAGCCCATACTTTGGTTAGAGGTTGGTAATAGAAGCAACGTACAAGGCTGTTTAGATATTTGTAACGATACAAATTTGTACGCACTATGATAAAATAAAAATAAACACGCCCTAAAGTTAAAAAATAATAAAAAAAATCCATAGAACATTGAGGCCGTAGGCCCATCTGTAGTCCCTTTTCCTTCCCACCCTTTTTCTTAAAAGAGACGGATGGGAAGGGAACGTGGATTTCACGGTGGAGGAGACGCATAGGAAGGGGAAATATCCTCTTCATATGCGTCTCCTCCTCCGTCCATTAATGATAGGCAACGCATCTGCTATTGCAGATGTCTATGGGCAGCAGTCGCTTTGCCATTTTAGCGGATTCAGGTAGCCGCTTCCTCATGTACCACCTTATGATATAAAAAAAACGATTAAAACATCTAACAGTTAATTACGATATTTAGGTATTGGAAAATATTGATAATGATATAAGCATGCTAGGAATTATTGAGGTTGATTAATTTGGTCTTGGGATGACGTGAAGTGTTTTTTTTTATTCGGACAGACAAGTTGCCGAAGCAAGAAAATATAGTGCGTACAAATGCAAAGAATTTGTAGCTATGTTTTAATATTTATTGAGTGTATCTAAATAGTCGTTCTCACATTACAAATGCGATGCCCGAATTAATTTTTATCGGCAATTCTCAAATGCGAACATCAACGAAACAGTTTCCGCGGTTTATTGTTAGTTGTATGAAATAAAATTTATTAGTACGATTACAGCTACTATAACAATTTTAATAGGTGAAAGGTGTTTTATTTTCAAACAATTTGTTCGCTTGAAATAAATTGAATCTGCACGATATACATTACTAAAAAATGTTATGTTTTATGTTTTGACTTTTTAAATAACTTCATATCAGCTTTCAAAGTATCATACTTAATAATATAAATGCGAAAATTTGTATTAATATTAGTTACTATGTCTCCAAAAAGGGATTTCTAAAAAATTTTGCAAAGATCTTGCACATAGGGACGAAGTCGCGGGCAAAAGCTAGTCATTATCATACATCTCTTTAGTATTAGTTTGGAAGCAAAGTAACTATCTTACTAATATTATGAATGTGAAAGTTTCGGTGGATGGATGTATGTATCTTAGAGTTTGTAGCCTAAACGGCTTAACGGATCTCGATGAAATTAGGCATAGATGTAGAGGATAGTCTGGAAGAACGCATAGGCTACTCACTTTCCTTGTTTTTTATTTTAAGCAGTCGGAGTCGCGGGCGAAAGCTAGTTTTACATAAACTCTCAGCTAACTTTAGCGGTCGTAGTGTGAAGCGG
Organism: Papilio memnon; assembly: GCA_003118335.3. NCBI lineage: Eukaryota > Metazoa > Arthropoda > Insecta > Lepidoptera > Papilionidae > Papilio > Papilio memnon. The sequence goes on from LD688936.1 coordinate 505,089, forward strand.
ACTCGATTGGCCCGATAGCAGGCACACCGGGCCACACCGGCCTGTCGTCGGAGCGGACATCTCGAGCCCGACCGCATCACGAGGGTGCCATGGTAATTGATGTTATCTATGCAACTTAGCTCGACTTAAAAAAACAAACGCCTGCCAACATCAGAAAAAAAA
>LD688936.1:549167-564348 GCA_003118335.3 Papilio memnon
GCAATTAATAATTTGACAAATGTAAACAATAAAATAAAGTTTTTATAATTTCACGCGGATGAAGCCGCATGAGAACAGCTAGTAAGCTTATAAGAATCAAAGCGAGACTAAACAGTTGTGCGATAGTTTAGTCAAAGGTGTGCGCTCTTAATCTTAACAAATATAATCAGTATTGTAAATGTGTTACCGATTGTAGAAACCGGGTGGTCAGAGATCCGATTTGTTACCGCGCTGCTCCGTCAGTTTTACAAATGTTTACACTGAACAACACTCTTGTAACACGCTCTTATCTCTTAAAAGATATCAACGTGCAGAGATATTAGGGCGTGTTCAGACAATTGAAATTAAGGGACATTCCACATAAAGATTATGTATAGTGAGTTTAGAGTTTAAATTGCTATATCTACCTATTAAAGAATTCATTTGTAATTTCGTGTCATTCCAAAATAATTGAAAAAAAAGAACTGATTATAATATAGAAATTTTAGAGGATACTAAAATTAGTGTATCAAAATCATACTATTTTTTTATTCCATGCGCACGGAGTCGCGGGCGAAAGCTATTATTAAATAAAGATTCTGGCGTTAAATCAGTTTAATTATAAATTGATTGATATATTTATATGCAATGATCGTATTGTTTATTACCATTATTAGTAATTCAAGTGTTGTTTGACAGACAAAGGAAGCGTCCAATAAAACTACGCTTCAAACATCTCTAATAGCATAGACAAACATTAACGTTTAACAAAAAAACAAAAAAATCTATGTTGCCAGCATTGACGCCACGTTAGCCATTCAAACATCCCGTGCTCGAACCCATTCCAAATTCGAAATTCGAAATCGTATCGCGTCCTGACGTTTCCTCTACGTGCGGTTTCCGCTCTGCGCACGCGCACCAAGAATCCCTAATCGCGCACACTTTTACATTCTACGTTATTTTTTTCTGTTGTTTTTTTCTCTCTTTCTCGTAGCCGAGTGAATGTATCCTGTTGTTTTGATTGATGGCAGCGAGATAGGCCGGCGAAGGCACCATTACCGAGTCCGATCTCATAGGGTTTTGTTGATAAATTGGCCGCTTGTATTCTTGGCGCGCGCCGGCCATTTTGACTGTGCTCGCGATTGATCTTTTGACGTTAGGTGTTTTTATTTTAAGGTGCCCGGTTGTGTATTGACTGTATTGATTAAGTATTTATTTTACTAACCAATTTTCAAACTCAGATACGAGCTGCGGCTAACAATTTTCTTACTTAATTCATTCTCTCTAATTTTAATTTCATTTATAAATTTTACAACAAGAAAGTTAATATAGGAAGTAAGTAATAATAATGATATCGAGCCTTTCTTATGCAAAAAATAAAAAGTAAATTGATCAAGTTAAGCATTAATTTGATGGCCACTTCTAGCATTTACTAAATCCCTGTTCATTAATATGTATCAAGTCGGTGATTGGTCGGTGACTGATGACTTCATTGCGCGCCGCTAGAGGGCGTCGTACTACAGCGTGAGCGAAATGTACGATTAAAAACGTGTTGATAAAACCTCGAATAGGTACTGAATTATTATTTTATGATAACCAAATCAGTTAACGAATGAAAAAAACGACAATACAGTGGTACTCGACTTGTAATCTACATGACTTGGGTTAGATTTCCGAATTTTATAAATGTGGTTTCCATTTTTCGAATTTTCAAAACCGTAACTTTAGTTATAGTTAAAACTCTTTAATTTAAACTTTATAATAATAAGGCGAAGTGAAGTTTACTTTTGACAATAAGAATATTGTTAGGCTTGGTTCAATAGTCTTATATCGCAACATTAAAATGGTTTTCTTGGTTTCGATTTCAAAACTGAACCAAATACATAGGCCATTAAGGGGCGTAATAACGTTTACAATCTAATTCTAATGGCCGATAGCGTGTCGTTGCTATGCGACGCGCATGTCGTCCGCTGACGACAGAGGGCGCACGTTAAATACTGAACAATATAATGATCTATATACGAGGTGTACACGAGCTCCAAGTCGCCTATTGAATTGTAAGTAGTGTCGTGTGTGCTCACATAGAGTAAGCCAACGAACAGAAGAGTCTATACTTATAGTTTGGGTAGGGACTGCAACGCACAAATTCAAGTAATATTTCTTAAGATGTCTAGTAATCTATGTTTCCTCTACTTAATCTATACTATAAATATTACAGAAGCACATCTTCCCTGAGATAAACTTAATATAGAAAATGCTGAAGTTGATGTAAGTCCTAATTGAAAACTAAAAATAGCTTTATTTGCTCTGTTAATAATATTATCGATAAATAAGTGTGTATTTTTACATAGTAGTGTATTTTTTTAAATTTAATTATTCAACTTCACAAAAACTTAATTATTACAACACATACTACAAATCATCAATTATGACTCGAGTATTTAAAAGTAATTCTGTTACTAAGCTTGTCCGTTTCTAGCTACGTGAAACAACATATATTTCAAACTACAGTCACCTCTGCGTAATTGTTATTCTTTGCCAATAAATTCTAAAACTTTTTATTCAAATGTGGCATCACAAGTTGTAGAGATAGTATCTTTATATACGGGATTTCCGGCGTATGTCCCTCCTATAAATATGTCGCAATTTCCACGGAACTCTAAATCACGTCATATTGTACTTTATTATTATAATAGTGTGTTCGATTGAATTATTTTTGTTCCAACAAAAGCCGATTCCATATCGGCTGATTTTGAATTCAGAAAGCAATCGGAATCCGATTAGTCATCGCTCTTCGTCGATGTCCTTACCTTAGATTATTTGATTTGATATCACATTGTACTCGTATTTTATAGACACAAGCCATGTATTTAAAGGACATCAAAACATTTTGATTAATTAAAATAAGGAGTTACGACATAGGATGTTGTTAAATAAAAACATTTTTAAATTTTAATTTTTACTTATATCTTCTACTTATATCAGAAGTAAGTTAATGATTTGTAATTGTAATCTCCTTTCTATTGTAATTATAAAGTAATTTACATTCATTGCAACTCTAAAATTTCAATGTGTAATGATGATCTGATGTCAGGTCTAAATTTTACTTTACAACTCTATGCATGACATCCAAATAGCCTATTTAGTATTACCCCGAGGTGCATTCGTGTCTGCAATCTAAAAGTAAAGTGAGGCTCATGCGCATTTGATTTGGATCGGCTCGATCCCTTCTACGAAACCTCGAGTGGAGTCATAGTTTAAACAATGAGTTTAAATACGACCTCAAAGATTACACGACAGTAGAATGGTTAAATTAATACATTTATTGTAATTAATAGAGGCTAGAACTTGAAATAGGAAAGATATATTTAAATATAATATAATTAGATCCTTAATTAAGAATACAATCTTTTCTTAAAATATCCTAAAAGTTGGTCAGACAAAATGACCATAACTTTAAAAAGCAAAAATTTATTCAAAGTCATGTTTAAAATCTTATTTTATTAAAGTTTTTCACGTCGTAATACAATTAAAGTAAATGTATGATCCTTGCCTCTGAGAGACAATCGTACATTACGTCATAACCTGTCCGTAGCTATAAAAGCGTCCACAGCTAATTGATCTATAATTGTATTATGGATCATCTGCGCGACGCGCGTGGGCGCCATTGAGGCGTGACCACGCATTCGTATCGATCGTAATCGATTTGTATCATAGAATTAGTATAGTGCGCTTGCGCAATTATGTATGTAGGGTGACGCTCGCGGTTAAGTCGATTAGTTTGCATAAATCATTAGTACTGGGCTTATCGGAGATCTTATGCTTAATTTAAGATGAGTACATCCTTAGTGGGTTGTTCGTGTAATGTTACTTAATGTATACAGCAAACATATACCAAAATAATTCTTAGACAACTATTTTTTACTATAAAGTAACATGTATTTCGTGCATTAGTAGTCATGTGGTACAAAAAACTAGATCGATGTGGTGCCAAATAATACAGATGTTACATTCGACCTCTAAATTCTACAAGACAAACAAATAAACAAAAATCATCGGCGCGCCAGAAGTCGTGCAGAGCGCAGAGCGCGCGTGACCGGCCGCACTCGCTGCACCGCAATACCATCCTATTAAATTAAGAATCGATACGATGACGGGATCTATTTGTTTGTTGAATGAATCTCGTGTAACGATGATCTAATTTTCACAACAACCATCACGAATGCTCAAGAGATTTAAATGAATAGACAGAACAAGACTTTTGTTAAATAGCTAAATCCTTATGTTACATAATAGAAGCAAATAGGCCAAAAGAAATTGAAGTTATCGTACAGCCCGAAATAGTTCAAGTGCACAATAATCTATTGATTTTATTAACTTAACTCGAAATTAATAAAAACTCCTATTTACTATCTAACATGCTCTATAAATCGTACAAAAATAACTGATTCCATATAATTTTTTAAATTAAAATTTTAAATGCTCTGTCTGAACATTTAGTTGCTCTATTGCATTCCTTTAAGAAGTTCACTGTGAGAAATAGGCCACGATGCGGATATGATTATTGCGTCATCTAATTCTTTAATTACGTTAATAATTCTTCGTCGTTCATTAAACGTGAATTGACTTCGTGATTTTATTTAGCTCATTTACGTTGCTAAAGTTTTACATTCTTATTTCTTACTAATATCATAAATGCGAAAGTTTAGATGTATGTTTGTTAGAGTTTGTAGCCTAAACTGATGAACAGATCTCGATGGAATTTAGTATAGACGTACAGCATAGTCTGGAAGAACACATTGGCTACTTTTGTTTTCTTCGATTCCACGAGAAAGAGTTCACGGGCGAAACAAGTTCTTCGAGTAATAAGAAAAGACAATTCAATATGTTTCTTTTTATGTCGGAAAAATTAACTATTGCACGTAGATGTACAAATATATAGACAGTTTTACCCTTTTATGGCTATCGTTAATTACTCCTCACACTATAAGCGGACGCTCACCTTTGACTAAACTATCTCACAACTGTTGTGCGATTGCCGATTGTTTCGCAGCCAATTCAACTATTTAGCTGCACAAGTAAATCGAGTAGTGTACCTCCACATACGCTCATAGGAATCAAAGCGAGACTAAACAATTGTGCGATAGTTTAGTCTAAGGTGTGCACTCTCTAAGTCATGTCTTTAGAAAACTTTCGTCTTTACCGATTCTTAAAATACATTATAAAAATATTTACTGTTCCCATCATTTACAGTCACATTAACCAAAGGTCGATTTTTTTAATGTTATTGAATGATTTTAATAAAATTCAATTCAAAATAATTTATTATGCTTTGAAGAAATATGTATCGATTGATTGAAGGTTTGCTGGCAAAAAATGTAATAATCAATCAGTTTGAAGGTCATATCAACCGAAGTTCGATTCTGACAAGGTAGGTCACGTCGGACGAATTAATACCATTCTGAGTTTATAAATATTCATAATAAGGAAGTTAAAAGCGTTTAAAGCGTAAAGACTTTATTGAACACTTTTAAATAGTCAAAAATTTTAAATAACTTGTGATTTTGGAAGGAATCGTATTTCGACATCGGGATACTCAATTATCTTCTAATTAATTAATTAACTTAATTACTTGTCCTTTTGCTTTGATTTTTGTTTTACTTGCTATAGTTTACAAAATTGAAAATAATATTATACATTTTTTTTTCTTCAACGACTTTTAATACGTGTAAATTAATTTGGATACTAATCCACAATCAGTCTAGAAGAGCTCTAGATTTGTAGCTAGAGGAAGACCGAGGAAAGTATGGATGGATTGTGTGGAAGAGGATATATGGAAGGGAGTGAGTTCAGACATAACTAATACTTATGTACGACAGAGTATATACGCTAACCCTCTGTATTGACAAGGGCAGGTTGATGATGAGTATCTCCTATTTTCCGAAAAAGGTTTTCTAGATCTAAAAATACTAGAGACACTGATGGATTCCACGATTTAATTCGTAATATCCACCCACAATTAACAATGTTCACACACTCGGCATCTTTAACAATGGAATCAGTTAGGCGAACAATCGGTTATCGTAAGTATCACTTGAGGTTATTTTGTTGAAAATGAAGCGTCCAGTTCAGAACTGGAGAGCTACTCGAGTGCTCGTCTTGTACAAATAAAATACTTTTCCTTGAATCAATACATGAAATTTGAATCACAAGAGTAACTAAAATAGGATGTGGCAGAACGAATGATGTCATTTTAACATCAGTAATTCCTAGATTTGTGTATCAAAAGAATTACCTCATTTTTGTGGTAACATAAAATAAAAGATCAAGGGTCATTACTCCGTTTCCTCTGTATAGACCGAGAGTGTCTCGATATAAACATTGCTATTAAATACAATGTACGGTTAAAATTTCATTTCTATCGAAAACAATTACTTATTCCCTCCCAATATATAACTAATATTATAAATGCGAAAGTTTAGTTGGATAGATGGATGTTTGTTAGAGTTTGTTGCCTAAACGGCTGAATGGATGTCGATGAAGTTTGACATAGATGTAGAGGATAGTCTGGAAGAAAACATAGGCTACTATCCTTTGTTTTTTTATTCCACGCGGACGGAGTTGCGGGCGAAAGCTAGTTATCAATATTTTAATTAGCGTTTATAACGCATCCATTTTATATCACTCTAAAATCCTCTGATAGATTAGGTGCGCGTGGGTTCTGTTATCTTAGAAAGCAGATTGGAATGCAACGTGTAATACCGGGATCTCAATAATAAACATTAGATTGGGTTTTCATCAATGAATATGGATACAAAATACTTCGTCCCTTTCTTACTTCCTGAAAAAAGTGAGATGACAACATTTCGGCGCTTTCGGTCGCTTCTGTTGATTTAGTGACATTCAATTGCTCTACAAGTAGTCACTTATCAAGAAATATCTTCACTACTTAGGTTAGAAAAATATTGAGCGACAAATTCATATTGTTATTTTATTAAACAAGTTTTGGCTTCCGGTGTTCAAATTGTATCATCTCATAATAATTTTATAAGACCTAAAAGACTGGAAAACATAATCGGAATTTGGATGTATAAAAATGTAGAGATTTATATTTATGTCAAGTTTATAGTCAAACAAAGTTAACTGGCCCGGTAAAGGAGGCTCTAGCATCGCGGTTAGTTCTGTGAGACAACATGAAAAACCTACATGGGCATAGAAATTGGCATAAAAGAGAATCCATGAATTGACAGCTAATACGAAAAGGATTCTCTAAAACACAGAATCAGGTGGACACTAATGAATTGTTAAAATTTAATGTAACTTATCCGTGTCTATAATATTATTAAATCTCACATTCATTTAATGCCATAGCCTATTAACTAACAGCATAACAACTAAGTACTATTAAAATGAGATGTCAAAGATATCTTGACATAGATTGTGAGATTTAAAGAACACGTTTTAACTTGTCCTGTAGGTGTTAGTTGGAGTGACAAATTATTCGTTAAGTACCCACTTATGATGTGTCTTTAAATTAGTTGTTTTTATAACTCGAATTATTTTTTGTATGTTAGCAATGTTTATGTAACAACAAAGACACGTACAGACTTTCTAGTTGTATTAAATTATGTCAATTTCGTTCAGTTTTCATAACAAATCTTACTAATATTATAAATGCGAAAGTTTAGATGGATAGAGTTTGTGACCTAAATAGCTGAACGGATCTTGTGAAGTTTGGCATAGATAGAAGATGTGGACGATAGTCTGGAAGCTTATCCTATCCCCGTAAGGTTGGCGAACCAGGTTTTCGTCTTCCAGGTTAACGTACCTTCCATCATCACTCCCTTCTACATCATGTCACTTTCCATCCATCCATCTTCTTCTAGACTCACTTAATTTTGCACAAATAAAACAAACTACTTTAGCCGGCTTTAAAATATTTCAAGAACAGTTTTAATGCTCAAGATTGTATTGAACTGATATCCAGATGTTTCTTAGCATTTTAACGTGCGTCATATCGCGCGGTGTATCAGAGCTTTCGTCGGACGATGCTTATTGTTCTAGCGGCAGGCTGTTGTGGAAAAATGTAGACAATAGGCAAGAGGAGCGCACTGACCGCCGCTGGGGTCTACCCGCGATCGTGAATAGACGGCCATCCTATAGAATGCACGTTTATTTATTAGGTGAGTATTAAATTAACACAAATGCAAAAGTCTGATAGGATGGATGTACTACTTACCTTAAAAACGGTTACAAGGATGTCGATGAAATTTGGCATAGATATAGAATAAAATCTAGAGGAACACACAGGATACTTACTAAGTTTTATTTTTAATTCGGCGTGGACACAGTCGCGGGCAAAAGCTAGTTTCACCATGTCCAATTATAAATTTACAACAAAAACCTAAAAGTCAACATCAACCTGTAATTATTCATGGTTAAATAACATTAAACTTTACTAAGCATTATGTAAAAATCTGTTATTAATACAAAAATATACTGAACTAAAAACAGTTTTAAATGTAACGAATAATTTTACTTGTGGCTAGTATGCGGCTCTGCGCGGGTATTGTGTTCGCCATTGGGGTCTGTGACTATGCATATGCCCGCTACATTTATCATGCATTATTCTACCAATGAATAATCCTGTGTTAACGCACTGTGTGCGCGGGCTTAATTTATTAATTGTACCTTGTGACCCCACTCGGCCATACTGCCAGCTCGCGACTTGCGATTTCATATTTGTGTTTTTTATTTATGCATTTGGATCGGGTAGAATAAATCTATATCTATACTAATATTATAAAGAGGAAAAATTTGTATTTGTATGTATTGAAATAACTCAAAAACTGGGCCGATTTTAAAAAATCTTACATCAATTAAAATCTACGTTTGCGCTGGGTAACATAGAATATATTTTTAATTTTACGTGGATGAAATCGCGAGCAGCAGCTAGTGTAGACGACTAACTAACGAATTACGCCATAATTTCTTTGTTTTTAGTACACGGCAACTAAATCCCATTATTATTAAAATTTAACTATAATAAATGCGAATTTTAAAATGGATGGATGTTTGTTATGACGTATTTCCAAATCTCGCTGAAATTTGGCATAGATGTACATAGTCTTGAAAAACACAGGCATTTTTTAATTCCGCACTGATAGAGTTGATAGCTAGTGTCTCATATAACTTTATAAGATGAAGAGTATTTTACGGTTTCCGTAAGGCATGTAGGTAAATTCGAAACGATAGTAGAGTACAAATTATAATTTAAATTCCTTTCATATTGTACTCGAGAGGTTAGCTTGTACGTAGCTATAATGTATATCTGATAGATTTGTGCATCGTTGTTGTGGCTAGCGGTACCCTCGGTGTTACGACCTTGTGCACTCTCGTAAACGGACACGTGTGAGCGGGGCCTATTCAATACTGGCCACTATGAAGATCGCCTTATTTATGATCGCCATTTTGTAGAATGGTACGCGCATTTAATGAGTTATATTGAAGATTGTGCTTAACAAAAATGTCTATAATAGAAAGCTTTAAAAGTACAAATTTCTAACTAAATACGATCTTTTATATTTTTATTATTATTTACATACATCTATACTAATATTATAAAGAGAAAAGATTTTTATTTTTATATGTATTGAAATAACTTAGAAAATACGCGGCCGATTTTATAAATTATTTCACCATTAGAAATGCCATTTATCTGTGGTCATGTATCATTTATCTGTTATTTTTAATTTCTCGCGGGCAATGTCGCGTGCAACAGCTAGTCTAATTCAAATTATCTGATAGCCCAAATCTGAAATAGTAATATTTTCTTCGTAAATTGTATCACAATACTATAAACATCTATACTATAATAATATAATAAAGCGTAAACACACACTTCTTTGTGGCGTAAGATGTCAGCAATTACAGCATATTTTTGAATAATTCTTTTCAATAAAAACCCCTACAATTACGTCACGCTTTATGCTATATATTTTCACGCCATTAAACTTAGGGGTTAAATATTTTGGATAAAAACCCTAATGCGGGAAAGAGACCATAAGTTGCTGCCAACATTAAGGAAGCAAAATTGCCATCGTGGTCATTTGTGCATTTGATATTTGTAATTGAGAATGTCACAATTGTAAATAATAAAATAAAGTTTTTATAATTTCACGCGGATGAAGCCGCACGGAAACAGATTGTTGAGAGATAGATTTATAGATGTTTTCTCTCTATTTATCCGTAGCTAAAAAGAAGCGAACGTGACTTGTTTATTATACTATATGTGTAAACAAATGACGTCATACCTGCTAGTCAAGTGCATAATCCACAGTACTCAGTTATAAGGTCAGTGTGTTCGCAATGAACGTTGAGAATGGCAGGTCATCACAAACTTGCGTAGCTAGTAGGACTTAGTCGTTACTTAGGTCTGGTCGATGTAACTTTATTATTGTGCAGTTGTTAAAATTACACTTTTAAGTATGTTTATGTGCATATCATGAGATAATATCAAGTTTTTATATAGCAATCTATTTATTTATAATTAGTTTTAATCGAACTAATATTATGAATGCGAATTTTGGATGGATGGATGTTTGTTAGAATGTATCTTCAACGCCACAACGGATACTTTTGAAATCTAGCATAGAAATAGAACATAGAACACATAGGCCATTTATTAATTTTTGTTTAATTCAACGCGGTTGAAGTCGCAGCCAAAAGCTAGTATTTCAAAAACATTTTTGTTTGCTATCTATTTTTTTCATCGTCAATTATGATAGCTCAGATGAACATGACCATGACTGTGATAATTTCGCACGTTTAAACATAACCTCTTTTGACTCTCAACACTTAATAAAAATATTAAGAACGGTTTTTGAAACCAACTAAATACTTCCAAGAATTATTTGCACAATGTTTTCATTGTAAAGAACAAGTCACTATGAAATCACGTAGCGAACATTAGGCGTTAGTGTTGTAACAATGTGTGAATGTCGACAAATTTCCAATTGTCGAATTTCGCTCATTAACATTACAATTGATACAGTCGATAAGCGTACATCTCGAGAGCTGAGCAAACCAGGCAATAATTAATGTTGCCAGTTTACGCAACTGTTTGCTTTATGAACGAGATAATAACGGTGACACTCGACCCATTCTCGATATTTTTCATTGTTAGAGCTCCGCCCTTTATTTTAATGATGCCACAGTGTAAAAAAATCAGTTAAACATCGAGAAATTTAAGGATAAAACACACTTATTTATTTAAAGAATTATCCTATTATAATATGGTTGTAATTACGAGTACTTCACTTTACAGGAACCAATAAAATAACAACATTTTTTTAAATAATTGATATGTTATCTTTCATACTATAGTTGTTATGAATCTTTCACGTGGATTTGTTGCCACATGAAAGTGTACTAAAGGTAACTGATCTGATTATCAAAGAATTAACTAATTAAACAAATCTATTTGTTTATAAGGTAAGTTAAACATCTGTATTCACTGCTCTGTGTCCTCTGACAGTAATAAAACTAATGAAGTGTTGATAAATGGACACATGCAATTAAAATTTACTCATTAGCAATAATTTGTCTTGTTAGACTGTGAAAGAAAATTCGTGTACATAATCATAATATTAAGAGAAAAGATTGTTTATTTTATTGTTTCTTTACATTGAATAGACTCTGAAACTTGTTTAATTTTTTTTTATAACATAAGTTGGCAAACGAGCAAGCGACCGCTGCCCATAGACATTTGAATTGCAGATGCATTGCCAGCCTAAATTGACAGAAGAGGAGACGCAGATAAACAGAATATTTCCTCTTCCTGTGCGACTCCTCCGCTGTCGAATCCACTTTTCCTTCCCATCCTTTTCTCTTAAAAATGTTGAAAGGAAAAAGGACTAAAATCAGGCCTTAATGATGGGAAGCTACACTCCCCGGGTGACTTAGGCGTTTATTTAATTCTGCGCGGAGATATCGCTAGCAGAACCTAAAATCTAGAATAAACAACATGAAGATGGGTAATGTCTAACGTTATGGGATGCAACCAGTTGCACGACAAGCAATCATGGCGTAACATAGTGTACTGATATCTCCGTCTAACATGATACATTACACCCCGTAACTTTGTTACCTCAACGTTAAGTACTGATCGATGTTACAAGGCGTGATGGCATTCGCATCGTATAAAATAAAAACTGATTATAAAGTTGTGATATTGCTCTAATTAAGTCGCTTCTTATTTATAAGTAAATTTTATTATGTAAGCATATACTGTGTAGGGAATAAGTTTCGTAACATTTTCTATTTAAAAGATCCGCCATGTTCAAAATAATCTTCACTGTAAATTGTCTTTAAATAACCAAAGTCCACCTTTGACCATATCGAAGTTTCTAAGACTTTTATGCATGTATTTTTCATTCGTTTATAGAAAGCGATGCAAACCAAATGACATCGTGTAAGGCCTTGTTCTTGAGAAAATGCGTGGGCGCAACTCTCGTATTGTTAAACAGAAAATCTTTATTTGAATTTGAAGCCACTTTATTAACATAACAATTGTAAGGTCAATCGAAATAGTTTCACACACGTGGATCAATAATTTATAAATTACTAGCTTTCGCCCGCAACTCCGTTCGCGTGGAATTTAAAAATAGAAAAGTAAGTAGCCTATGTGTTCTTCCAGACTATCCTCTACACCTCTACCAAATTTCATCGAAATCCGTTCAGTCGTTTAGGCTATAAACTCTAACAAACATCCATCCATCTAAACTTTTTAATATTAGTATGAAGTATAATGACCGCTGCCAACAGGCATCCAAATTTTCAGATGCGAGCCTACGTTTAATCAATACAGGAGAAAACACAGAAAGAGGACATTTCCCTTACCTATGCGTCCTATACCCCGACAAACCCACTTAGTGGTAAGGAAAAGAGGACTTGAAATAGGCCTCCGACACGCAAATTTAAGATTTTACACGTTATTCCAAATAAGGAAGAATAAGAAAGATTATTATAGACAGTTAAACAAAGTTAAACATTAAAATAAAAGAAATCAAATATTTTATTTCCTTTTTGCTTTATTCTCGTATGTGTTAAAAAGTAGAAAACGGCATTATTTCTTTTTCCTTTGTCCCGGAAATAAGGAATATAGAAACGATAGCGTGGAGGCTCAACTAAACCTATTATTACAGAGATAAGCGTCTCAGAATAGAAACAAGTCACTTTTAATTTCACTGACATCATAAGAGCGTCGATAAATATTGAATGCGTGACCTTTGGCGAGATAAAATGTAGACGGCGGAGAGGTCGGCTTCGGGTGGGGCCATGAAAACTACGATTTAGTGAAGGAATAAATTTTACAAGGAACTCTTCTGAATTTCTTTCAGGTTTAAGGAGATGCATATTTAAATGCGTGTATAAAACCTGTTACAATATAACTTAGTTAATAGTACTTTACGTAATAAAACTACATGTATAGTAAACTCAGACTTATTATTGGATTCTTTATTGACACAATTTCTTGTTAAATTAAACATACATATGTTACAGTCAAGTTGATAATGATCTTTGAGCAAGACTTTCCTCAATAAAATTACTATTATTGTCATGAAATTGTCATCCTTTGAATCTCTCGTGGAATTCCCGCTATTGTACTAGCCCAACAATTAATCTTGAATCTTGAAAACAATATCAATAGAGATGAGGGGCGTCGCGGCTCCGCCCCATACAAATAAATATTTAATTAAGCTTACGAGAGAGCACGGATTTCAAATTCGGCGCTCAATGAAATCATTTCTAACTATCGTGTAGATGTTTTTTATAACACCACACGAATTTATACCTAATTCACACTTGTTAAAGTTTAAATCAGTGTACATTTTTACTTGGAAGTTTCGTGAATCTTTCCAAATTTCCCACACTCTGATTCATACAGCATGAAAAGCCTAAATTTTTATTGAACTATTTGCTTAAATCCGTACGAAGCTTAACAAACATTTAATACAAATTATAGGGTGCCTAACACTTTCACTAATGTAACAAATAATCCTTTTTTTCCTTCGAAACTGAATTAATTCACTTCATTCTGCTTATTTTATCCTCAACACAACACGACAAGATCGTATCTCGTAATTGTGTAAATACCAATTACAACAATTAATTAAGAGTCTCATATTTGAATGCAATTACGAAGTTATAACATAAAATTTGTTTCCATATCTGCCGGCCAGTAACTTATGTGATGGCGAACGCTCGATTCACTTTGAGGGTGGTGCTAAGGTAATTAATACACGCCTACACTAGCGCTAAAGCCTGCGACCAGCGTCCGCCAGAGTTATGATGCTATCGAATTTAATACTAAATTCAATACAGGTGTGTTTTAGTAGGTATTGAGTTTAATTGAAAAATATGGATTTACTAGATGATGATGAGAGTGCGTTACACACATCATCGTCCCCACCTAGGGGTTCGGAGCCTACCCTAAGTTGCACACATATACATCTACAATTACCAGTAGATGTAACATCGATATTTAGTGCAAACCGTGTGAACTATGTCGATACAGACTAGCGACCTCCCGCGGCGCTCCTGTAACACTGCTCAATGGTAGCATCGTGATGGTACAATAAAATTAATTGAAACAAATGAATCGTTGATACAATTCAGAGAGATGTTGTTGGTTTCGTTTTATTGATAGATTGTCTAACTTAGAGCGCACACCTTTGACTAAACTATCGCATAACTGTTTAGTCTCCTTTTGATTTATATAAGTTGATATGATTTTTTGTTATGCAACTAAACAGTTGAATTGGCTGCAAAACAATCGACAATCGCACCTCAGTTGTGTGGTAGTTTACGAGTAGTCAAAGGTGTTTGCCCGTTCTTAATATAGTCCAACATACATATCTGACCTGAGTGTAGAATGTTATCGCGGTTAGTCAGTAAGAATGAAACATATACTGGAAACAAGAACCAAGTCAAAACAGCTACTTTAAGAGTCAGTTTCACATTGGTGGCAAGGCCAGACAAATTTGTCGCACTGTTATAAAATTTAATCACACTATCTCTAGTTCGAATCTGAAAAAATACGATCATTCAAAAAACATTCAGATATGACCTTTATCTATACTAATATAATAAAGCGTAAACACACACTTCTTTGTTGCTAAAGATGTCAGCAATTACAGCA
>LD688936.1:578111-612109 GCA_003118335.3 Papilio memnon
CATCTTAGGCAACAAAGAAGTGTGTGTTTACGCTTTATTATATTAAGTATAGATAAAATATCTTTTGACTATAATGCCACCTGATATTAATGCTCATGTGGTCTAAAGATGGTAAACGCTAATTACCTACAATTTTAATTTACATGTGTAACACCGCTAGCGAAGCTGACTGTACATTGAATATAAATAGCGTAGTGCAGGGCGGCTGGCGCGCGATATGTCCTGCTGACGATAAGGCTGAGATATCGCGACTGCGGTGGTCCTTTTGCTTTCTGCAACATATCGTCTATATCATAGCGGAAAGCGTGGGTATTTGAGATTAATCGGAATTGGTTTTTTTATACTAAGAAGGCTAGAACGATGGCATTCTTTATCGTGTTGGTACAGTATTTACATGTTAAGCAATAAAAAGGTAAAAAAAGGTTTTTCATCAATCAAAAATTAACTAAATTTGAATTAAAAATAACGCTATATTTAAACTGAATTTAATTTAACGTTAATTATCCGATTATCTCTGGAGGTCATAAAGTTAAATTTGTCACATTTTAGATTATTATTCAATTAACCTAGAACACATTTCAAAAAGTATATTTAATACGAAATATTTTAATCTTAACTAACATCAAAATAAGGGATATAATCTTACACTATTATTAAAATAAAAAGGAAGAATATTGCATCGTATTCGTTAGTCAAGGGCGGATATTAGCGATACGGTCCTGCCCACGCTACGCCGGGAAAGGGTAGGGAAGAAACGCAAATCTCTCACAGACACGCCATTAACTGAATGCATAGTCGGTTCGAATGCAGTGAACAATTCTTTGAAGTATTAATTAAAAGACTGTAGCATTTAGTGGCAAATTAACTAGCGTTAAACTATTATATAATAAAATATCTAATGCTGACAAGGAAGTACATGTCAGATTACACACAAATCTTGTTAAATTAAATTCGTAAGTTTTAAATTGGTTTTATCATTACATTATTCAATTATACATCATTTAGATCAATTTTTGTATCAAATTACTACAATTTTAACAATGAAAATGATACGCTGCTGTTAAAACATCTATATTTGTAACACGCAAGAAAAACGTTTAAAACAATATCTGGTGTTGGAATAAATGAGGCGAAATAATAATCATTACTGTACCATAGGGTCACGTTACGTTGGTCGGTTCTCCGAAGGTCGAACAATGTAGGTGCAAGGAAGATCTGCTCCCACGGTCTCGCGACCTCCGGGTCTACAGTTCACGTGGGCAAATGAAATCAGCCGGATCAATCATGCAACAATCACCATCGTGTGTGTACTCTTGGGCGTTCGAACTTTTACCCGTGACTTCGCTGGCTTTATTTTGTAACAATCTTCCAACTAACAAATGATTGGCCAATGTTTGTTATAATTGCCAACATTTTGACAAATGTCGAAACATGTCTGTCATTTTAATTACGAAATAAAGTTTTTTAAACATTACACCTTTTACCATAACAATAAAAATGACGTGTATTATTTCAGATTTTTTATTTCACTGACAACAAAACTCATTTATTGTATTCTTTTAAATAAGAATACATTAAAATATCTATCAATAATAATACTGACGTTATTTTACATATTTCTCTTTTGACTACGAATACAAATATATTATGGTCTTACACGTATGCCTTCAATTAATACAGAAATATCTTTTGTCAGGTTGACGAGACGTGGCGGAGACGTGACGAAGACGTCAGAAAAAATCTCGCGTTCTTGATTCTTTAGCAAACGGATATTGCGAAGTCAACAAAAAGTTGGTGACTTGCAAGTAATATAAATTAGGGTCACCCGGGTCACTTGTACACTGGGCGACAAAGTTTGTGCTTCGACCTTCCTTATGTTGTAACTAGCTGTTGCTCGCGACTTCGCCCGCGTGAAATTAAAAGGCAATAAAAAATATAGCCTGTATTGCTCATTAATAGCGTAGCTTTTAATGGTGAAAGAATTTTTGAAATCAGCCTAGTAGTTATTGAGTTATTTCAATACATACAAAAATACAAAAATACAAATATTTTTTCTCTTCATAATATTAGTATAGCTATCGAATAACTGCTATTATAATTATAGATGTCTGTACAGTTAGATCTTACTTTTATATGTAGCTTAAAGGAAATCAAACGAGGTTTTCTACTAAAGAGCAAAATACACTAAGTTTTAAGTTCAAAATTTTACTTAATTTACGGCTTATTGATCTGAGTACATAAAATACGATACTTCCACGTAACTTTATTAAAAATCTAAGAAACAAAAAACTCACAGCCACACTCAGTGTAGACTGATGGATATGTAAAACAATACCATTAAATGTATTCTCTATACAACTAATAAATTAGTAAATGCAGTTAAATGCACAAAAATATCAAGCCCGTTATATCGCGAACTCATACAGAAGGTAATGACGAACAATCATAAATCCATTTCGAGAAACATCAAAGCCGAGGTGTCACGGCCAGATGAAATTGGCAGCGTTTGAAAATTATAACACCGTCAGTATACGCTAGATGGCGCTGAGATAAAACTACGTCGCCCACGCACACGGACATCAAGGCAGGAACGTCAATCAGTCGGTGTACGGTGACCATGATTGTTTGAATTAAATTGTTATTTACAATACAATAACTAAGGCAATACAAAAATCTCTCAATAAGTTGAATAGATTCCGTTCGTTTTTCTTTCACTGTATCAACATTTGTAAATTAATAAATTTAGCATATTTAAAGGATAAGGTTTTAAATATTGATTAACAATGGATGGATTTATAGACAAGGCTAACAAGGAGCATCCCGACTTAGTTAAAAACGTGGTCACCTTGGAAGACATCACTGCACTAATGTCGGTACATTAAGATTAAGGACACATCTAGTTGCTTTACCGGAGATCGTGTTTTTTACGCCGCTATTATGTTTTCATTGCAACTGGAGTGCGAAGTGTCTAGCTTGATCATTTGGATGCGGTTTGTTGATGTACGAACAAAACTTGTTGCGTGCAAAAAATTGTTTTGTTATAATAAAAGATTTCTATAAATTACATAGACTACTATGAAGGAGTAATGCAAGAATGTGGTTTTATCTATACTAATGTTATAAATTGGAAAGATTTGTATTTTTGTATGTGTTGAAATAACTCAAAAACTACTGGACCAATTTCGTTAATAGTGAGAGTAACATAGGCTTTATTTTTACGACGAAGTGTTTACGTTTCATAAATTCATAACATAATATCTTGAGTTTTCGTTCTTTTATTACGATTAAAAGGTTCTTAGTATAAGAACATTTTAGAGATTCCTGAGATATTATTGCCTATGAAATATACTCTTAAATGTAATTTTTCCACAAATACCTGTTTCAATATTGAATATTCTTCCTCGTACCCGTGAAAAACAAATTACTTACCGCATCCATATTCCTCTATTCGTAGTTTATTGTATAGCAAACAGCGCTCGCAATCCGTCACCTTGACTTTTCCCGATCGGTGTAGAATAATTTGACATAATACCGTATCCATCATTACGTTGTATTATTACTTCTTGGTGCGCAATACTTTACAATTACAGTTGTACTTTATGTATTATATTTTATTAATTTATATCTTGACCTCATTCTAGTGTTGGAACATCATATACTACTCGTATTCGAATATAATCGATTTCTTGTATTCAATCAAAGATGAAGTTAAACTCGCGTAATTGCGTAGGTATTACGTATTTTAATAGGGATTCCTTTTAAATAAAATAACGAGACATAATTCTATTGAATAAGATTTTTAGACACATTTAATAGCATCTAACGTAAGCCACATACGTTAGGTTTTGCTTACAATCAAAACCTAACCTAAGTTCTACCTAAGTTGAAGAATTAATACTTGAAATCATATCAAAAATAAATCAAGATAAACAAACATAGTCTCTTATTTAACAAGACGTAAAAGAAATAAGAGGTCAAGAAGAGGTTAAAAGAGGTGATGAAAATTTACATATTTGCAACACGAAGTTCACTCAACGCCAATCAAAACAATCATTAATAAGTGAACAATTAGGGATCGGATACATCGCGGGCGAAAGCTAGTCTAGCAATGAGTTTGATTCCTGCCATTCGATTGTTTTTTGTGAAACATTAAGTGAACTCGTGAATTTATCTATATTTCTAAATATTATAAAGAGGAAAACTTTGTTTGTTTGTTTGTAATGAATAGTCTCAAAAACTACTGGGCCGATTTTAAAAATTCTTTCACCGTTAGAAAGGTAATTTATCTGTGAGTAACGTAGGCTATATTTTTTTACTTCTTTATTATTATTTTTAAATTTCACGTGGATGGAGTCGCGGGCAAAAGCTATCGTTAATAAAAATAAAAATACGAAGGATGTCGAATGTCGATATTGATAACCTTTGAAAACAATAAACCTAGTGCTTTATTAAACAACATGTAAAGTAAATTATTACACTTCGATGCATATTTGAAGATTTTGGAGACACTTATCACATAGTTAATTTTGTTCTCTTTCAACGCATAAATAACGAATAAACACCAAAGTTTACTCGTTCATAGTATGTTTAACCCATTACTGTGGTTCAGCTTACGATATGCCAGTGAATTAGTAACTATTTATATTCCGGGTCTATCGTAGAGGTAACAAAAATTGGGATTTAACGTAATAATGAGCTGTGTTGTCGATAAATGCGTGTCGTGTTTTGACAGGCGGCGCGGCGACGGATTTGTGAGCCTTTGACTAAAGAGAAATGGACTAGGCAGACAGTACGTTGTAGTAAATTTTAGTTTTTCGTTAACGGTGATGTAAGCATGACAAGCACATAAGTGCATTTAAGTAGGCGAGTGAAATAGAGATTTCTTTGTGAAGTGAATGCATGCGATTGATAGATCCTGTTTTTTAAAACTCAATGTAGTTAGCGGTCGGATCCATAGGGTCAAATGATGTTCACATAAAAACCAGTGAATGGTCTACTTTAGATAAGATAAGTCAGGTGAGAACGCCCACGCTTCTTGAACTCCAGTCATTTATTGTATATCTTGACCTTTACTCTGACATTTTTCTATTATATATTCCGTTAGACATTTATTACGATAAATATTAAAGATTTTTCATAATTCAGTATCGTCACATTTTGATGTGATTAGCCTTGATGTAAAAGGTAATTAATATTGCAAGCGTTGGTTACTTTAATTTGACATTTAATGACATCAAATTGACACAGTGAGGGATCACCAAAACGATAATAAGTGAAAAATTACCAAACGAAAACAATATCACATGACGGAGTCATAAATAAGTGTAGAAGAGTGAAATATCCGTCATTTTGCTATCATATTCTCAATAAACGAGTCGATATTTCTACTTGACGCCGCTCTCGGTTGCTTTCCGATGATAGAACGGTAACGCGGACCACCCATTTGCTGGACCACGCTCTACCAGTATAAGTTATGCTCTACTGATAAGATAGACTAATATGGACATGACTTTAATTTGACATAGGCATTTAACAATTCCGTGGACTTAACGTCTTAAAGTCTATTGCGTAAAATAATACGTGAAGCTTTAATAACTACTTACAAGGTCTAATTTATTCTAGATAAATTTAATATTGAGTGCTTTAACATCATAATTTTATAAGGGTCTAGTTTAGAATGCTTTCTACTTTATTTAATCTTCCAAATATGGTAAATCGAAATATTTTATAAGTAAATAAATGTGCATAATAAATGAATTTAGTTTAAAATAAGTGATTATAAAATAATGCAAGTCCTATCCACATAATTCTTACATCGGTTGCCATGTATATCGTTGTAATTGGATTAAACGATTTTTTTCTGTCATTGTTCCCGCGGACGGCCATTGTTCTTGCGAGTCTCGTTTGTTTGTTTGTCTGTCTGTGTGCTAATAAGCTGTAATGTGATACAATACTTCATCCCGATACCGACACGCACTCTATGGGATTAAATGGATTATGACAATGGGTATAAGATTAAGGTAAGCGCTTGCTATCGCCTGATCTTAGTGAAAGTATAGCATGAATTTTTATGTGACATTTATGAAGACGTAGCTTTTGTTTTTAAATGATTTTGATTTTTTCTTTTAGCTCATACCACTTTTTTAGATTAAACAATTTTTTTAATGTAGAAGTTATTTACACAGATTTATAGATACATAGGTACCATAAATATAAAAGAAAACTTAAACCCAAGCAATATAGATGACCTGATGGCGGCTGGTGTTGGAATTAAAATTCTGAAAAAAAAAACACGAATTATAAAGAATAGATTTTGTTTATAATTCACCATGTTCATTAATGTAAAAATTTTTGCTCATAAAACTTCTGTCAAACACGTCGCACAAATCACAGCCCTATTACGTCACATTCGATCACGAATTCCAAGAAGGTATTGTGCGAATTCGGTCGCGGGGCATAAATTTGACTATCGGAGTCAGATCGACGCCGATAGCTGCCTGATTGTAGGTATTAAGCCTTTTTGGTAAGCGGAGGCTTCAATCGCATCGCTTCCAATCTGTAATTTGTGAGCCGCGTCGAAATCGAACGGGATTTTGTGGCCCAATTGTAATAACCCTCAATCAATGATATTGTATGCCCATGAAAGTACGTAATAGGCGAATTGGTTGTAATTAATCGATATCGATTCTCGGAATCGATGTTTTTCTCGTGCGACTGGGAGAAATTTTAGTATCGATTGCGTATTGCTACCGCAGTGGAAACGATTATGGAACAGATAACATTTATTAATTCATCAAATCAGTAATTAACAGCCTCGTAGACTATTGGCTACTTGTATAACGGTTGTGGGTTCAGTTAACATTTGTAACAAAATATCTGAACTTACCTTTTGTTATTATGTTTTATAACATTTACATGTGACGGCTAAATAATTGTACAATAAATTGCACAATTTTTTTTTTGGATACAGGTGTTTTTGCAATGGAAACATCCTTAGATTTTTAACATCTAATGTTTTGTTTAAGTTTATTTAGCTATTTCAAATTGTCACCTTTTATTATGCATAAGTTGACCGCATACTGTAACTGTATTTAGCATTAGATAATTGGATATTATTTATTATCGTTAAATTGAGTAATGTTATCGATTACAAATAAATCAATTAATCTGTTATTTGATCAATATTTAATTAATTCGGCGACTAAAGCTATGTATTTGAAGTAGTGTAGTGTACTTATGATTTAAATTGGGATCGATACCAAAGAAGTTTTTCATTTTGATAACTGTTACTTCTTTACTAGCTTTCGCCCGCGACTCCGTCCGCGAATTAAAAAAATATAGTACAATAAATACTCCTACCTTTATTTTACTCAATTTTGTCGCTCAATAAAACATCTTTATCTGGATATAGCAAAGGCAAATCTTAGTGTTTGTACATGTGTGTTGGATTGTGGCTTGAAGTCCATTTATGAAAACATGAATCACACCAAATAGTGTTAGAATTCTCACTCGTTCATTCAACTTTGTACAATTGAGTAAGCGGAGTTCAACCTAGAATTACATAAATTATCCGCACAGACCGTCTATATCCATCAGTCGATCAAAGCGAACTTATAAATCACCGGCGGCGACGACAATTAATCAATCGACTCACTCGATTGATACAATTCGATTCATCTCTCGATTAGACTGATTCGATTCGGCGCGAAACAATCGCCTCGGAGTTCACTTATGAATAATTCCCTATCAATTATCTGTATGTGATTTACTGCGTCAGTAAAACGCTGCAAGGCGCAGAAATGGGTTCAGCATAATGATTTACTAGGGCTCAATCAATGACCGCAATAAATGAGGAAATGTTACTTTAAGCTTTAGTTGATCATTTCTACAGTCTAAATTGCTTTATTTATTTCTTTTTGGTTTTAGCCCAATTAGTCCTGTTCCCCTTTCCATCGGTTTCTTACAGAGCAAGTGAAAGAAGAACCGAATTGGATTGGATGAGACGCATACGAAATATCGTCTCTCTTTGACCTCTGTTGTAGATAGTCAACGCATCTGCAAATGAGGATGTCTATGGGGTAGCGGACTCTGCCATTTTACCCAATTTCGTTGGCAGCTTGCCCGTTTGTCATTGTTACTATAAAACAAGTTTTTATGGATATGAATACTGACGCTTGATTGTACACGAGAGTACTATAGTTCAAAACGTGCCCGGATTGAAATCATAGTCAATATCTGCCCTAGTTTATAAATGTACTTATTGTTCAAATATTCGTCAAACGCGGTAACATTGACGAATGCAGTTACAACACTGACACTTTAATAAAAATCAGTAATGGCGTTTAGTTTGCATTGTCTACCAGCCGACACCCACGCTGGCTCCAGATAAATTATTAATATTGAATTAGTAATGACACATAGATTAATACACGCACAGAGAAACACTTTAACTATTTAATAAATATAGAAGAACATATAAACAATTTTCTATGAAGATTTTTCGGAAGGGATGAATCGCATGTAGCAATAAGGACGTTAGTTATGAGCGTGAAAGGGTACACCGGTAGAGGTAGATCTAGAAAGAGATGGATGATTGTGTGAAAGGTGACATGATCAAGAAGGGAGTGATGACTGAGATCACGGATGATAGTTATTTGGAGGACGAAAACCCGGTGCGTCGACCCAATGGGAGTAGGATAAGGAGGAGGAGATGATAATATAAACAATTTTTTCTATATAGATTTAACACAAAAACAATTAGTTCTCTAGAATAATCAGAGACATTAATTTACAAACTATTGAAAACCCTGCACTGAATTATGATCTAGTTTTAATCACGTCCTTGCAATTGTCTAAAATGTTTTTGTATTGTATAATTAAAATCTGGGATAGTATTTAGATGACGTTTTTGATTTTAATCATTTGATCTTTCAATGAGTAAAATGGCATCACATTGAATAATACCTCGTTAGTCTTTAGTCTGGTCTATAACCGTTTGTGTTCAGCATTGTTAGTCACCGTACGACAATGGCCCCACGTCTTTGTATCACACAGTACGTATATCTTACGCTATCAGCCTCAGCTAGCGATTTGCATAATTTGACACGAGTAATGCTCTAGTACTTGAATAATATAAGCTTAGAATGGAAGCGGACGAAATCGTATTAGAAATGTACATGCTACTGAAATTAGATTTAGGTCAATGATAATAGGACAGGGAGTTAAATTATGATATACGATTGTCTGTAAGTTGATGTTTACGTCTATGATGACAGTAAAATAACTGATTGGAATTAGAAGCTTTGCTATCACTACCTTCTATTCAAGAACACCAAGAAGTTACTCGTTAAGTTGTGATTGATGTTAAGAGGTTAAACAATTTCATCAAGTCGTTGCTGGCTAGTTTCCCCGAATCATTACGTACTGATTGAATACTCGCCGTGTACTCGTAATATTATACCTCGTAACGTCAGTTGGTAGTTTGTGAAAGAATTTGCTTTTCAATCTCAATTGTTCATAAATCAGAAAACGGATTTAGGAGACTTGAATAAGGTGTAGTGAACTAAATTGTCATTAAAATTTAGACTCTAAAGTAATCCTTAGATTAGGCCAAAAATCTCCATAGGCTCGCTTGTATAAGTGACGTCGCAAATCTAAATTTCCGTTTAAAAAGTGCAGATTTTTTTTTCAAAGATAAACAAACGTGCTGTGAAGGAAAAAATCGTGATGCTACCTGCACATAACGGCAAAAAAATTTAATGATGTGTGAAGTCAACCAATCCACCGTAGGCCACCGTAGTTGACTATGGCCTAGTCACCCTAACTTAGGGTAGTCTTCCAGCCCCTCAGTGGGGACGTATAGTGATTTGTGATGATGAAATAAGTAACGCAACTTACATTTATTAAGTTATATGTACAGTATGGCGATGAAATTGTCTATTTCACTTTAATCTCCCGATCTTATCTCCAGTTCCCAGTAAGTGACCCTTAATAAATAAAGATTTTTTCTCAACCAATAACGAATCTAAACATTCCATTATTTATGGTTCTGGTCGTCAACAAATCATTGCTTTGTGTATTACCTTCATACTATATTGTATTTAAAGTCGACGAAGTGCTAAGATTTATGTCAATGATCATATTAAGAAATATTTATGGTAAATTCTAGAAGTGACTTCAGTTCATATTTAATATGAGCAGAATTTAAACGAATTATTTTAGTAATTTGAGCATTGTAGGTTTTCATAAATTAAAATATTAATAATACTTTCAAGTATAATTATTTAAATTAATATTTTTAAGGAATTAAAACTTACAAATAATTATTTTTTCTTCATTACTTTCATATTTATTTTGAATTATTATTCTATTTACAACAATCTTCAATATAAAACATCTACAAGATTATTAAAATGTAATATGATAGTTAAAAAAGTTACTTAATTCGTTATGACACATCTAGTCGCTGATATCTTTGGCTTTGTACCAATTGAATGTCAAAATATTTTTCCCCCTCGTTTATAGGTTAAGTGGAGTAGGGAGCGTTTTGTAGAGCATTTGTTTGATAATTTTATTTATGAAGCGTAAGCAAACCAAAGGTACTTCTATAGTATTTTAAATGCTACCGTTTTGTTGTAAAGTTTATGCGAAAATGAACTTTATCCCAATGACTTAAGTGCTATTGTAAATTATTAGGGTGAAATTTTAAATTTGTTAATGTACTTCTTCGCAGTCTATAAATAAGGTTTTGCACAGAATTGTAACAATCGACTACTTTAAAGTGCCGTTATTGTGCTTTGGGCGCGACAAATCTTTTCACCAGTTTGTTACGCCCCTTAAATTACAAAATAATTGATAAATACGACTTTTATAGCATTTTAAACACAGAAAGGTGAATTTTGCCATTTAATCTGTACTTAAATATTAATTGTAGACAGAATCTAGAGAAAAGGGTGGTATAACATACAAAAAAGTCCGATGTAATGTACTTAACTTTATAGATGACAAAAGTCATTCCAATTTTGTTTGCTATGCATTGGGTTATTTACAAGCATAGACATTGTCTCTTTAAGTTGGCCGACATCTGTTTAAGAAAGCAGATAGATAACTAAGTTTTGATTAGTTTTAGTCTTATGGGGCGTTATCGTCGCTTCGCGACAAAGCCCCCTATAAAAAAAAAATAGAAATTGTCTCTTTTTACGGGCAAACAAAATATATCTTACTTCTTACTAACGTAAATGTGAAATTTTAAATGGATGGATGTTCGTTACTATCTCCAGAACGGCTAAATGGTTCCCGTTTCAATTTGGCAAAGATATAAAAAATAGTCTGGAAGTCAGCTACTATTTTTTTTAATTCCGCGCGGGAGTTGCTGGCAACAGCTAGTTACTGAATTTCCTTCCAATACGGGCAATACTTTAAATTGTCAATTTCAGAGAGCACTGTCAATTGTTTTGTTAAAATAATATCTTTAGTTACGTCAACATAAGGGTCTTAATTGCCTATTTGTTCGTATATCTGGGTACTGATGTATTACCCTTATTAACATAAGAATTCACTTACAATATGCTTAATAAATACTTGATACTATGGCCTGAGAAACAGTGTTAAACCATTGAAAAGCTAGAGTTAAGGTAATAAATTTCAAGGCGAATAAATCATGACTGGGCCAAGGTTATGCCGCGAATATGTATCGAATTTGAATATTTCAAAATTGTCATAACCAATAGGTAATTTATTATCAACTAGCCTTGGCCCGCGGTTCCATCCGCATGGTATTTAAAAAAGTAGATATCCTATGTGTTCTTCCAGACATCTATGCCAAATTTCATCCAGATCCGTTCAGACGTTTAGACTACAAACTCTAACATCCGTCCATTTAAATTTTCGCATTTACAATATTAGTAAGTAAGATTGGTGGTATTCCATGTAATATCTGGTTACATATATGTAAATAACAAGCAGAGTGGCGCAATGGAAGCGCACTGGGCTGTTGCCCCAGCGGTTCGTGGATCAAAACCACGCTCTGCTGTATTTTGCTAACTATAAAATTAATTATTTTCATTATTTTTATATTAACTACCAACTACCAACTACCAATAATCTAATTAACAAATAAAAACATTAAGCCATTTTTTCTTTTAACATTTATTTTAAAATTAATAATCACGACATCTGTTAAGTTTACTAAAAATCTTACATTTTTTTTATTGTAGGGTAGTTATCATTTTTTACTATCGAAGTTTTTATCAATATACCCTCAGTAAAAAGATATTTGAAATAACAAACGATACGCAATCAATATGCTTGAATATTTAATTATAATATCGGATTACAAAATAATTATTATGTTCGGTTTCAAATACGTACGAAATAGTTCCTAGTACTAAAAGTTTTGTTGCGTTGATGTCTAATGTTAGACAAATGAAAGGTTCCGTATAGTTTCCGAAACTTCTTTAGTCTTTAAAGACACTAATTTTTAAATACGAAGCTTTCACGTAACACATGCATAAATAAAAAATATCCAATAATTCATTAGCTTAATTTAGTTTTTATATAAACAGTTTTAGAATGTTACATAAAATTATTACAGCTTCAATACTGTTTCGAGAGATTGAAATGTGACGCCTACTCACTAAAATTGTTCACACTTCTGAGAATATCCGCATTGGTATCCGCTATCATCATAATATAAATATAATGTAAACAGATTCCATATAAATTAACATTAGGTTAAAAATTCCATTACTTTAATATCAAAGAATACATTTTTGAACGCCATACAAAACACTTATCCAGATAGACATTTACCTACTAGCTGTTGCTCGCGATTTCGTCCACGCGAAATCAAAAATTGTAAAAAATAGCCTATATTACTCAGCGATAGCGTAGCTCTTTAAAGGTTAGTGATTTTTTTTTAATCTGACCAGTAGTTTTTGAGTTATTTCAATAAATACAAAAATACAAATCTTTCCTCTTTATAATATTAAGTATAGATTCAGTAACGTAATACCTTTATATTTAATTCAAGAAATATATTCAATATTTGCTAAGCTATAGACGCAAATGTCTAGAAATTGTGTGGTTTTTGTAAAACCAATATAAGTTCATAATGATATTGATTAATGGTACATAAATGTCGGCCGCTTAAGATTATCTCTAGGCGTAACGTGCAGTACAAAAACCTATGTGAAGCGACGCCCGCCTAACGAAGTCGCATTGTTGCTCACCGTATAGAACTCGAGTAAAGTCGAACACCCAATGTATTGCCTTCACAAGTCATAAGCGGAAGCGATTATCGAGAATTTCACATTGATATGTTAATGCTTTCCAGTCTAGCCTAGTATAGATAAAAAGTTTATAGCACTTTGTAATATGTATGAGGAAAATGGAGTAGGAATAGAAAGTAGTGTCATGGAATTGTCATGGAATAAAAATGTTAAGGGTAAAGTATTTTTTTTTTAGTATTACTGATATTAACTTTAATACTTTTCGTACAATTATTGGAATTGGAAGACAGCAATGAATTAATTCATATACGTAAAATTGATGTTTATCAGCCGCTCGTGCGATGGACCGCACACTAACAAATCCGAGCAAAATCGAACTGCCGTCCAACAATGGTCCGTCCTCAATACAAAATTGACAATAGCGAGAGTAAGAAACGGGGAATTTATCACCTACTGTTTCTCGAACGAGCTAAGTTCATATTCTTTATACTCTGTGACTAAATTGTTGGGACGTACACTGCCTGTGCTCATTCGAACTTAGCCAGATTTGCCTTTTCAATTAAATTTTAATTGAAAATTCAAAGGATTGATCCTAAAGCTTGTTCGTTATTGTGTTTTATTTGTACTGTCAGCAGATGCCAAGTCAATTTTGTGCATGGATCTTTTCAGTTTTGTTTTTTGTTATTATTTTAAAATTGTCTGTTCTTTTTTATAATCGTTATCTGCAGCTAATTGATTTGTTAAATTTATTCTTATTACTTTATTTATTTTATTCATATTATAATATAATAAAACATTTTAAGGTCACTAATATTATTATAACACACTGAATTTTAACTTTGAATAACATATTCTTGAATGACATCGAAGCTACATCATTATGTGCAAGTTTCAGAAACATACGTACTAAAAATCACACATTTCGTTTATATGCAGGCTAAATTTAGTTGGATTGCAAAAAGTGTTATATCTTCGAATTTATCGTAAATAAAATATTGTTCTGAACGATCTTTATAGATTTATCAATGATAATAAAAGCTCAAACATCAACATGGTAGATAAGATCGGCACCTGGTAGATCGGCGGGTAGTTTGGAGTAACACATTTCGGGTCGTTAGTGCCCACACGTTTTGTTATGAACAGATGCTCAGCAACAATACATTGGATATTCGGTAGGCGGTGACGGCGTACACTTTGTTTACGATGCGCTTTGGAGACAGTAGCGAGGGTGACGAAAGAATTATATGGATTTTTGAAAAGGATTCTAATTTTATTTTTGTTAAAGAACAAAAAATTAAAATGATTTTTCTGCTTGAAATTGTTGAAATTGCCATCTATTAATAAATTATTATTATATCTAAAAAAAATATTTGAATGAGATTTTTATCGATTAAATTTAAGATGTAATTCTGACAAATTAATTTCGGCACAAACATTTTATAATACTCTTCAACAAACTTTGATATATGAAGGCTGTAGCTACTTAAATTAAAAATTATGCACCTTGTGAAGTATACCAGAACAGGTTATCCACTTGTCAGTCATTGCTTAGCCCTGAGATGATAAGTAACACTCCCAATTACTAACTCGCGCTTCAGACACTGAGACGTGTCTAACGAGCTGTCAACAGTAAATTATAAAGGTGATGTTCGCATGTCATGTTAAGGTAAATCTTCAACATGCACTGTCAACTTGGTCGTTCTTTTAGTTCACACTTTAAATATCCGGGTGTTGGAGTTGTATTTTAATCAAAATATATTCAAATAGTATTATATTAAAAGCAAAACTGGAGACGTCATCGTCGCTAATACTTAACAAGAACTATTTTTAAGCTACAAACAAAAAAATAAAATTATAGTAATATGTAGAATTGTGTTCAGTAAAAAAATATGTAAGTTACACAATCTGACAGAAGAAAAAATAATTTAATAGTGATTGTAATTATTTGAACTGAGTCATTGTTTTATAGCTATGAATGAAGAACGCCATATTAGGAAATATAATTAAATAAAATTACAAAGATATCCTTGCACATTGCGTTCACGTGATAAAACATTCTTTAAATACAAGTGATATTTTAAACTGTTCTCTTTACTTACAAGTATTCAAAAATACCTAATTAATATTTTTATATTGTCATATTGAAAATAGTAGTCTTATCCATAAGTTTTTGACCAAAAGTAATAATTTCTACAAATTATGGTATATTATAGAAGAATAGCAATAGTAATTTATCTTCAGTGGCCACAAAGCCATCGAAAACATTGTTCAAAATATTGACACGTTTTTGTTCAAACGCGATTTGGGGTCCTTTTGGACCCCCCACTTAACATTTTATTGTCGCAATACTATCACGTAGTTGGGCTCAAGTTGGAATATGAAGCGGGGAAAAGATCGAAATCGTGCATTACATTAAACTAAATAAACCGACACATACGTTAACACTGGCTTACTTTATAATTTGACTTCTAGCCAATATGTAAAACAAATTTTAAAAACGGTCAGTGAAATCTCTGTAAGTTTGTATATGCAATTTAAATTGAATGAAAACTTTAAAAATACCTCGATGAATACGACCTCGCTATTTTATCCGCTGTCGCTTATGACATAGAATTGCGAAAATCGTGCATTGACTGGTTCAATATTTTGAGAGATCGTGTCAAATGATTCCATTATTTCTTTATTGTATTCCGGTTTGCAACTGTTCACGTATTGAGTGTGACAATTGCGTACACTATTTATGATATAATTTCACTATAATATTTTGAACCTTATTACTATAGCGGTAAGATTTGAATTTGATTGATTGACTGAATCCATTAAACGGTTTGAAGTTCATAGTTTGAATGGAGTTACTTTGAATTTCACAAATTGCAAATGTATATCTTCGAAGTCATTCGTCAAGGTACTTAAGGGTATTGTGAATTATTTTACATTGTCATTTATGTGGCATTTTATGCCCCGTGTCGGGTTACTTTCGAACTATTTAATTCTTTAAAAAATATTTGGTGTGTTCAATTTTAAACTCGCGTCTACCTCATAAATAGTATTCCATAAACTACAGATGTGGTTTTGTGGAACAAAATAGTCGTTTTTTGCTATCTCGAATTTAGGTCCTTGCAAAAAAATGATCTCACGAACGTCAAAAAGGGATGACCCGGACGATAAAACACAACACAAAGCGTGACGATCATTAATCAAAATATCGATCGCAAAAAACGTAACGTGTGGGCGCACAATTCGTATACCAAAAAGTAAACACCATTCCTTGGGTGAAAAAAATCATGAGCCAATAAATATTATTTATTCAGTTGTTTAAATAACGCCTAGAATATAATGATGTTAGTAACGATCTCGTTATTTTGTGTGCTCTTGTTTTAATAGTGGTAATAATAAGTAGACTCTTGCCTCGTAAAAATTACTTAAATTATATACTCGTAAGTACGACAGATATTTGTAACAGAAAACGTTTTGAGGATTAAATTATGTTTACAACTTTAAAATTTAGAAATAAAGTACACAGGAACATAGAAAAGCAGAAAGACCATGTCTGAATGTGTTTTTTTTCTGCTATATACTAATAATTAGTTGATTTAAAAATTAAAGTGCAGTTTAACTCGCATGTTTGATTTTAGAACTCCAAATGCTATGATATTTTGATCTTTGTCTTCCATTTTGCCCACAGGCTGTTGCCCACTGCCCACCGCTTATTGAATTTATTAAGACAACAATAAAATACGGCGCGAGATGTAACATTCTAAAATTAATGATACGCTTCGTCCTCCGCGGCCTTCCGAGTATCATGTCTTTGTTGTTTCTCTGAAATCTAAACTTAGCTATAGTTTGTTTTACCAATCAATAAAATATCGAGAAACAAAAAGCGAAGCTAATACAAATCAAATCTGCTCTTATCATTGTTAAGGTATTGCAAATTATTTCAGACGATGAATAAAACGTTGATTCACAAGAATGCTTTTGCATTGTTCTTATTTCACCAAACGTTGATCATTTGAGTTCTTCGGGTTATAAAAAATAGATTATATGTGTTTGTTAAATTAAAATGATGCAACCTGCACATATCGGAGAAGAAATTCAAAGATATGTGTGAAGTCAACCAACCCGCAGTGGGCCAGCGTGGTTGACTATGGCCTAGTCACCCTAACTTAGGGTAGGCTCCGAGCCCCTCGGTGGGGACGTATAGTGAGCTGGTGATGAATGAATGAATGAATGAATATCATCTGAACAATATCATGTTTTTAAATAGGTCCTTTGAAATTGAGGCCCAATTTTAGTCCCTTTCCCGTTCCAGCTTTTTCTTATAAGGAAAGAATTGGATGAGAAAGTGGATTTGACGGTGGGGAAGACGCATAGGAAGGGGAAATATCTTCTTTATGTGTGTCTCCTCCGTCGATTGTAACGCATCTGCGATTGCGGATGTCTATGGGCAGTGGTCGCTTCGCCATTTCGGCGGATTCAGGTGGCCGCTTGCTCGTTTGCCACCTCATTGTATAAAAAAATATCTGTTACCATAGATATGGGCAAATGACTAGAAAAATACAAGTACATTTTAAATATCTTAAAAGTAAAATAAAGTTCAAAATCACGGTTTTCAATTCTACGAAAAATGCTTGACATATACAACATTAAAAACCCATACAAAGAATTGCAATTGTTTACGAGTGAGATAAAAGGCGATCTCCCCTGATTCCAGATCTTAGTAGCGATTTCCACGGACGTGCATTAACAGTACGTTTGCGTTTGACCGTAAAACGATGACAAAGTTTACCGCGGCTTATTACTAATAGGTTGGTCCAAGACATAAGAAATTAAACCATACTTAGCCCGCATTAAACTGTAGGTAGGTACTAATTGTTTTCATTTGGAAACCTAAATAGTCGCTTAGTTTACAATTCTCATATTTTTTCAGAGGAGCGAACAAACGCACGATGTGAACACCTAGGTGATCATCGACGTCCACAGAACTACGGAGCTAGAGTAACTTCAGATGTCTGAGAAAAAGGCAAACCCGCTTCTTGATAGACCCTACCTTTGGAAATACTACCGAAATTGTAAGATTATAACCACTAAAGGATTCTAAACGACGGTATTGTCGCAAATTAAAGTTAATACATATTTATTACAATTATGATTTGTAGATGATTTATTGAACGACTGAAATTTTACCAGACTCGATGTATTGACCACTTTTTCTCATTCCGCAATAAACATTGCACCACAGTCTCTGAGACGCAGGTTATGTCTGTTTACTGCGTCTTAGTTAGCGGGCTTGCGGTTTATGAGCTTTGTACTCGTGTAGGATTTTACATGCGGCCCTCGTAAAACCATCTCACACGTTCAAACCCTTAAACGTTACCTAGTAACTGCGTAAATGGAATTTCCTCATTAAATATGTTGTGTAACGGTTAATATGAAATAAAACGTTTACATAATGCTTTAAAAAAAAAACTTTTAATAAAAATGGTCGAATTTCGACTAAAAGGCTTCCAATTGTGTTGATAAATACAAAAATTGCCTTATGGGATTACACAAGGACATCCCTTAGAGTAGAATTAGAATTAAACAACACTAAATGTATAAATTAACATCAAGCAAACCCGAATGTAAGTCTAAAATTAAGTACAATGTAGAAAACTTAAATTTATCTTTAATAAAACATCATAATTACTAAGAAAATATTAGTAAACGTGTAATCTATACGAATATAATAAAGCGTAAACACACACTTCTTTGTTGCCTAAGATGTCAGCAATTACAGCACATTTTTGAATAATTCTTTTTTTAATAAAAAGCCCTACATTTACGTCAGGCTTTAGCTATATATTTTCACGCTATTAAACTTAGGGGGTAAATAAATTGGATAAAAATCCTAATGTGGGAAAGGGACCATAAGTTGCTGCCAACATCAAGGAAGCAAGATTGTCAATGTCAAAAACCTTAGTTGACATTTGTGCATTTGAATTTTGACATTTGACAACTGTAAACAATAGAATAAAGTTTTTATAATTTCACGCGGATGAAGCCAGGAACAGCTAGTATTATAAAAAAATCGATGTAAGTGCTTAATTCTGTCAAATTAAATTACAGGTTTATTTGATTTAAGTGAACTTCTAGCGCCATCTAGTAGTAAAGCTTGGAACTATTGCGAGCATGACAAGATGTGACATGCATAGCTAATGTAGCAAGGCTTAATTTATTGTTTAGTAATCTAGACATTTATGTACATTGACTTAATACAATTAGAATAAGTTTTTTTTAAATATTCGATTAATAAAGTGTTCAAAGACACAATTTTATTAGGTACATTTTTTTTCCTTTTTAAACTTCGTTAACTCATCCAGCTCCTTAGTCGATTTATCCAGGTCCTTCAATTTAATTAATTAAAATAATTCAGGTTTAGATTGTATACTAATGTGTGGAGAATTTAAACGGGGTTCCAATTATATTTTCATACATTCTAGATAGAAAATAATCCAATAAGATTGTTCATAACAGATCGCATTTCGTCTTCAAACCGCACTCTTTATTCCATTACCAATTAGAGACCCTACTTTTTTATTTTAACTCTAGACTTTCAGAATAAGGCTAAGACTATATATTTCAACATTAAATTTATTAAAAAAAATAAACTTGCGAAATATTTAGGTAATAACATAATTTGCCTTGACTATTATATACATTTAATTTCACTCGGTAATAGTTTCGTTAATAAATGGCTTCTTTTAACATGAATCATTAATTTATTAAGAGAATATTTCGTTGCATTCGCCACGCGTTTCATCAAAATTATAATGTAATTACATATAATTAAAACGTCCAGTAAAACTAACTTGAATTCCATAAGTTATTTCCCATAAGCGTTTTCAACGGACAAAATAATAATTTAACTTTATAGTTGGATACCTGTTTGTGGACGGTATTATGCAAAGATGTTCAGTAAACATAAAAGCTGGTGCTCTTCAAATGCCACGAGTGACCTCTGAACTTTCGCTGTTGTAACATCGCTAAATGTACAGTCGCGGAAAATCGCAGTGTTCTAAATAAAATATTGCCTTGATCTTAGCAATGAGACAAATTGCATCTTCCTAAATAACCAATTAAATAGCAGTGTCTTGCGCAAACGGCGAAATAATAATAAAATGGAATTACCCGTCTACCAAATAAATGACCTTTTTTCGTACAGAAACATTTAAAAGTTCCTATTAATGTTCCGTGTCATCTCAATGCGTACAAAACGTACAAACGACTATGGCTTTTGATGTGGAACGCAACCAGATTCCCCGATTGTACTTGATTTGCGTACCCTGTACAGTTAATTCTTTGTGTGTCGTTTAATTCTTCGATATTGATGCTATGAGCTAATCGGATTGCTAAACTTGTAAATATAAATATTAATATATAGGTACCTACTTATAAGGCCATGTGAGGATATCGCTTACATCGTAATAGTTAAGGATGCAAAACATTTGATGTAAATTTGGTATCGGACTGATTTGTTAAAATCTAATTTTTGTTTGATTGATTACTTAAATTTTGTGACTAAATTAATTATGTTATGCTATAGGCTTTTAATTATAGATTTTGCGACATATTTTCAGGTAAAATTTCTTGTCTAAAACAAATTTGTATGTCAATTTAGCGATCTTTTTTGTCGTTAGTTTGTTATGGCCACGAAATAGATATGCAATCATGGCTGTTATTAAACGATCTTAGATATTACGAATTTCTCTTAGCTTAGCAGTGTATTTGCTTTGTCTATTTAATCTCAAAGCTTATTTGGTGATAACAAAGTTGTGTTAAGTTTGTTTGTTTTCGGATAGAAATTTCACATGTTTTGAAACTTAGATTTCCACATTGCGCTTAATATATTGTGTCAATAATAAAGTTGATACTATACTCCGTAAACAGACATCCTTTATAAAGACGTATCAGGTAAACACGGTTCGCTTTGAAGTGCGAAATAAGATTGTAGGTCGTCATACCAATTACTAGTAAAGCGGTGAAGAAACAAACATTTAATGCGTATTTATCGGGCATCTGTAATAAAATCTCGGCAACGGCATTAATTAGCAAGTAAATGGCATATGTCACAGGTCCCCCACTAGCGGCGGTTGATCTACAAAACCCCCACTTCGGGGGGGAGGGGGCAGGCCCCTCTGTAACGGTACAGGCGGGGCCTGCAAACACACGCCAATCACGACAGACGCGCGCGCGCGCACGCCGCTCATCTAAACGAATGATCTAGCGTCCGTGTCATTTCGCGACCACCGGATTGGTCGAACATAAAATATTTCGCCCGATGTTCATTTTCGGCGCGGCGCGATCTAGTTTCATCGAGCGCCCGCTCAGAGATTTATTGACATTTAACGCCTTATGTACGCGACTGTCTCTCCGTAACGAATGCGAACTTTGACCTACTTTTGAAATATTTACATTTTAACAGAAAACAATAAAGTTGTATGTTTATGTGGACATTGTGACAGAAAGGCCTTGTAAAACAATAATATACAATGCGAAGTTGTCGATAAGGAATCAGGAGGCACCTGCGCGAACTCCCAATAAATTTATCGGACGAGTCGAAAGGACAAAATAGCGGCAAGCAGACGATACGGTACGTTTTATGGTCGGACAGCGCATAGAGAAAGTAACGGTTCATCGGACGCGACCTTCCCAC
This sequence comes from Papilio memnon, assembly GCA_003118335.3. NCBI lineage: Eukaryota > Metazoa > Arthropoda > Insecta > Lepidoptera > Papilionidae > Papilio > Papilio memnon. The sequence goes on from LD688936.1 coordinate 600,033, forward strand.
CCGGTGTCCGCATGCCGACTGACAGATGAGCACGGTTTAACCTCTGATAATAAGAGAAAACGGGACGAGTATAGGTGGGGAGCGGGTGTGCGAGCGAGAGATGCGATGTGTCTTCTTCGGTGATCGCGAGGTGCAAGATGAGTGTACAGTCACACACGGGCCACATCCGAGTGAGGCTCGGGGACGGCTTCAAAAACGAACCGCGCGATTCGCGTTGCGCGTACGCACAGACGCGCGCTACTATTTTGAATTCGTATTTCGTGCGAAATATCGCAAAAAAGACTTGTTAAATTAGAACATTATAATTAAGACGTATATTTTAGTATAGTGCGATCGGAAGTGGTTCATTTTAAGTGTTGCAGTGAAAACATGGATAAAAGTACGTAAGAGTTAAGTGAATGACATTTTTAAAATTTGTATCCAAAATTAAGGAGGTCGGAGCGCGGGCAATTTTTAATCTGTCAAAGTAAGTTTTTTTTTTTTTCATCTTCGATTTTACAGTTTCACTAACACACTTAATACAAATTTGTTTTTACAAACATAGATTACAATTTCAGTTTTTTTTTTAAATCGACTCCACTAGTGATGTGAGCAAATTTTAAAACAGACATAAATTAGTTCATTTTATTAGACACAACGGTATGCGGCCATTTAGTATAAAATATATATTTTTAATTTAATATCGAGAGCAGTTCCACATTTAAATTTGAATATAGAACGACAGACAACATTCAAAGTGATTTGAATCGGAATTTATAGTTCTTTTTTTATTGACCACATATTATTACCGTATTAGTATTAAAGGTCGTAGATCACATCCCTATTGTCTTAACATTTCACACGGGGAACTTTGAAAGCGAAAAGGCTTAAAAGTAAATTAGAAATTAGGTAATTACGACCTTATTGTTAATATAATCATAAGCTTTTATCTAAAAAATCCTGTGAAATTACCAATTCTTTCTCCGAATCACAACAATACAACAACCAAGTATTTGATTGATTATATTTCATGTATGGATATTAATGTTATTAGTATAATACTTTTTATATCAGGTTTTTGTGGCGTATGAATCTTGACTTAAGGATGTACGCGGGTCATCTCGTATAGTATTTGTAAAGCACTACATAATTATATTGAGTGGTCTTATTGTGAACGGATCGAGAGCTAAACACATGTTTATCAAAATTTAGACATTAAATTTCAAATAATTTGTATAAAATTTGATACCATTTACAATGTTCTTCCAATCACTACATATACTAAGTCGTAATTCTCGCTGTCTGTCTATGTATACTTAGATCTTTAAAACTATGAAATGGATTTTGACGCAGTTTTAATAGAGTGATACAATAGGAAGAATTATTTTAGAGGTTTCTAATGGTAAATAAACAATGTTTGTATCCCGAATGGACCCATGTAAAGCCGGGGCGGATAATAATTAGTAATATAAAGAACATAAAGTAACGCATATACTGAGGTAGAAAAATAAGAAAATGCAGACTTTAAAATACCGTAACTGAGCCCAATTATCTTTCGAAAAACAAAAGATAAATGAGTGACATTTTACACTTTTTTCTTAAAGAATATGAGATGAGATGCATCTTTTGTTGATTAAGAGCGATTAACAATCGACAATCGCACAACTGTTGTGCGATTGTCGATTGTTTCGCAGTAAATTCAACTGTTTAGTTGGACAACTAAAGATCGAGTAGTGTGCGCACCCCCATATAAGCTCATAGGAATCAAAGCGAGACTAAACAGTTGTACGATAGACCGATAGTTTAGTCAAAGGTGTCATATATTTATGTCGAATTTCTTTTCTTGTATAACATAGTATGGGATTGAAATAGACTTTTATGGGCATAGATAGAAATTCATTTTAAAGTGCTAATAAATTAATGGGTTACAGTCTGCAAGATATTGTTAAAAATTAGTATCCGCCTATGCGTTTTGTGGAATAACTAGTCGCAAATATCAACTTATTTGGAGTACTTAACATCATTACTTTAAGTGCAGTATTAACATGTTAAAATATTTTTATATGTAACTAAATAATAATACGATAATTGTGAAATATGTGAAAGCTGGGTTTTAAGATCGTCAATGGCGTGCTCTACCGGACTAAAGCAAAACTTATAAGTACATCCATGTTCGTTCTGCGGCTACTCTGTTTTCGATGTTCGAATTTTAAATGTACATTTATCCGGCGTTCTTATAAAAGAAAACATCGACACTAAAATATGTGTTTAATCAACTTGCAGTGGGCCATCGTGGTTGAATGTAGGTAGGCAGCTTAGGTAGACTTAGGTAGACTACGAGACCCTCGGTGGGATCCATCAACCATTCTTTAGTGTAACAACTAAAGTAAAATAAATTAATATTCAGACTATTTTTTAATAAACATTAAATGACAGAGTGGTAGATTATAATGATAGGTAAAAATGACTTATTAAGAATCGTCTATATAATTTGGTTGTGGAAGATTCTTTTTCGCGATAACGTTGGCTTGCTAAACATATCAATTAGGATCTTGTAGGAAAATGACATCTTCTACCTTATTTAAAGTTGTTAAATGTAATGCCTTAGTGGACATTTAGTATTAACAAACTAGAGATTTACCTAAGTAACTAATTAACAACAGTGCAGTGTACATTTATATTCATTCTTTTAATAACAAGACAGCTCTGTTTATTTTAATCTCTCATTCTTTTGTTTTTGTTTTACTAGAACAGCAAAATATTATCACCTCCTCCTCAAGTCGTTCTCATATCTAAGTGTAGTGACCTCGTGACCCTCTTACTCCTCACTAGCGAATCGCCCCGACTACGTCCGGGTGGTAAAGTATGTTCAAAATTCAAGAAACTTTTAGGACAGGGTTTGAGTAATAAGCTGTTTATCATTGTTTATTAAACGTGAATTATAATGACATATAGTTTAATAATGGCGATATTTTGAAATCGGTTCAGTAGTTTCAGAGCCCATTCAATGCAAATTAACAACTAATACTTTTCTATTTATAATATTAGTATAGATTTTTTTTTATAATAAAAGGCGGCAAACGAGCGGTGTGAACACCGAGGTGGTCAACGACGCCCATGGACATCCGTAACACCAGAGGAACTACAGATGCGTTGCCGGCCTTTGAGGAAATGATAGTCTCGCTTCTTGAAGGACCCTAAGTCGTATTGGTTTGGAAATATCGCCGAGGATAGACCGTTCCACAACGCGGTTATGCGGGGCAGAAAGTTCCGCGAAAACCGCAAGGTTGTGGATTGCCAGCCATTGAGGTGGTGAGGATGGAACCTGGCAGTCTGTCGTGTCGTCCGATGACGAAACTCGTCGGCAGGAATCGTTCCAAACAACTCCTCGGAACACTCCCCGTGGTAAATGCGGTAAAAATTACAGTTCGCCATTGTCGATCTCCTGCAACTTTGAGTAGAATATTACCAAAGTATTACCGAATATCGTGTAGTCTAAATCATGCTGAGTTACAAGTGTAATAGACGTCATAAAGTCTTTTACAACATAAGTTAGATTACAATTTTCGTAACAACCACTAAATGTTGGACGTTGTCGTCGTAAATTAATAGTTTTACGATTTATTTTATTATTATTTTTGTATAACATGAAATACTGTAATACAATTTGTCAAATAGTTATGGATCGCACATTTTATACACTTCATGCGAGACGATTTTGTTCTTAAATTATGTTATCTATAAAAATTTTAATTGACTTAAAATTAACATAAGCTTTTGTTTTGACACCTATTCAGGTTTTATTACCATTTTAATTAATTCCGTTTATCTGTAGGTTGTAAAAAGTTGACATTGTAATCAAGTAAAATTGTTGATTTATTCGGACATCATTTTAAAAGGCATTTAACTGCAAAAAGAAATAAAAAACCAATTAATATTAAATAGTTCACATCGTAATCGAGAACCAGTAAGTTTAATCCCCCGTTTGGTTTAGCGTCAGTTTTCATACTTGCTTTAAATATCCTTTATCTAAAACAGCAAAGAACATAAGTAGTAACGTTAACCACTGAGCTATCGCCACTTTACAAGAAGAGATAATTCACCAACCTGTAAATACGATTTTAAACAATACTCACAAGAAGGTTTTAAAGACCGCAATTACGTAACAGAGTTCGATGTCCAAGTTATAAGCTTTAACGATTATCTTTAATTGCAAAAATAAATTGTTGTTAAAAAAATGAGAACAATGATTGATAAAATATACAATAATAATGATTAGTATAAATTAGTTTAAAGTTTAGTTAAATCATTTTTGTAACACATTATGTTAGTAAAATTACTGACGTCGGTTTAAATTAAGCACCGATATACGTAATAGCTAGTTTTTTTTAAAGTAAAAAAAAAAGATTAAATTTGTTTTTATTTATTTTTTAATTCTCATTATCGGATAATAAGAAGAAATCAAAATTTGAATAAACATTTTATAAATCGCTATATCTTTTCAATTGTACTGGACCGTAGAGAACAAAGTAGAAAGTCAGTCGTCTAAGGTTTTTACAGCGGGGTGCGCCTGCGGTCAGCGGAGACAAGTGATGGCGTTTTCACCTCTTCTCTTTTAATGGTCTAACCTAAGTTTTATAGGTCGACAGCTCTATGCTTCAAATTATGTGACATAACAGTTTCGCATCGACTATTCCGAAGATCAACGAGGATAAGAAAAAAACTGTAGCTTGTATAATCTGAAAATCAGAGTCCTATTAGTCGATTTTACAGGTCTTGCGATTGAGAGATCATTGTAAACAAAAAGGCAACGGTTAATTATAATTCCGTCTGCATTGGGAAGCAAAACATCGCATCACGTGACCCTAACACATTCACGTACTAACGCTATGGAGTTACTCTTGCTTTTACCTCAACAGGTCTTCGGGTCGTGTCGAAGTAACTTAAAAACATTTAATGCCTACCGTATTAGACTTACAATTACTGTTTTACCGATCTTTGTACATTAAATTGCTCCGAGCAGTTTCAATGTTAAATAACGATAGCCGTATTCAGTTTGCGTTATAAACTTTGCATAAAAACCACACTACAAGTAACATTAGATAACATATGAACTTTATATCTATGTACTTTAAACTTGAATCTATTGGTATTTTAGATTATACTCGTATCTTATACCAAATATCTATTTATTTTACTTATAAGTAAAAAGGTAGTTATAGCTGTTGCGCGACTTCGTCCACGCAATATTAATATAAAAAAAAGTAGCCTATATATAATATATGCCCGTCTATGTCAGCTACCCTTCAGTGAAAGTCCGGTCGAAATCGGCCCAGCTGTTTCGGAGATTACCCGGAATAAACGCGGCTTGCTGACAGACATAAAAGTTTAAATGTGATTTTCGTTATCAGCAACGCAAATACATCATCTTCCCGAAATCTGGAATTTTTCTTTTGATATTACAAACAGACACTCTTATTTTATTATATGTATAGATTAAACAGTTCTAATAAATAATACTAAAATATTAAGTCTCTACCGTTTGTTGAAGCTTTCGGTAACCTCTAATTGACGACTTATTTAGTAACTTTTTTAGCCTATGTTTTACAATGATTTAAAAATATTTACACATTTCGAATATCATTGTATTAAGTCTTAACATCCTTCCAATTAAATTGTATTAAATTTATAAATTAACAAGTTGTATTATAAAGTTAAGCAAATGTAAAAATATTCCACTAAAGAGATTTATTACATTAAATTCTAGAGACATTAGGTTTATCAATGATAAATTGGACTAATAAAATATTGTTCTTTAGTATAGATTTTTATGTCTTTATTACAAAGGATCGAGTTTCCTAAAACTAATGTGTGTCATATGAATATATTAATGCAACGAAATAAAAAAAGATAAACTTAACTCTACTTAAACTTTCATAAGTTTTTTTAGCTTTTAATTTACCCTGACCATTGCAGATAAGTTATAATTATTTAGAAACCAATTGTCTTGTTTTTGTAATAATAATGATCTGTTAAATGTCTATAAGAGCGGGCGCACACCTTTGACTAGCCTATCGCACAACTGTTGTACAATTGTCAATTGTTTTGCTGCCAATTAAACTGTTTAGTTGCACAACTAGAAATCGAGTGTTCGCACCTCCATATAAGCTCACTAGCTTATTTACCTTCCTATGGCAATCTATCTTCCTTGATGTTGGCAGCAATTTATGGTCTCTTTCCCACATTAGGGTTTTTATCCAAAATATTTACCCCCTAAGTTTAATGGCGTGAAAATGTAAAGCCTAAAGCATGACGTAAGAGTGGGGTTTTTTATTAAAAAAATTATTATTTAAAAATATGCTGTAATTGCTGACATCTTACGCAACAACGAAGTGTGTGTTTACGCTTTATTATGTTAGTATAGATAGGAATCAAAGCGAGATTAATCAGCTGTGCGATAGTTTAGTCATATGGGCGCCCGCTCTTAATATGCAAAAACGATTAGTAATTAAGAAATCAGATTAACAACAGTCGATAGTAAGATAATTATAGTAAACTTACTTATGCCATTTTGTAGTAGTTTTTATTGTCCCATCGAAGCAGTTAATTCATGAAGCATCATTTTTTCACTCACGACACAAAACATACGTGCTCCAACATCGTGCAGGATCAGCACATCTTTATATCACAGTTAAACGATATCACGAGTTTAATGTAAGAAAACAAAAAATTAACTATACTATAATATTATAACTGCGAAAGTGTGGATGAATGTTTGATAGAGTTGGCAACCTAAACGACTGAACGGATCTAGATAAAATTTGTCATAGATGTAGAGGATATTCTGGATACATGGGCTACTTGCTTTTGTTTTTTTTTTTTATTTCCAGGAGGAATTCCGCGGCCGAAACAAAACACATTCGTTCCGTTTTTATAAATCCAACTTTTAAATGTTACATTTAGTATTTAAATTTCTTAAAAACAATTGAAAAACCTTAATGTATAATTTAATGAAATTTTGAATTCAGAAAACACCCTAGAAAATAATATATCTAGGTTCTCGTTATTATATTTCCATTTGTTACGTGGATTATTAATATAAAAAACTAGCTTTCGCTCGCGACTCCGTCCGCGTGGAATTGAAAAAAACAAAATTGAGTAGCCTATATGTTCTTCCAGACTATCTTCTACATCTATACCAAATTTCATTGAAATCCGTTCAGCCGTTTAGGCTACAAACNNTTAGTATGATGTGAAATAAATTACATTACAAATGCGAATAATTAGTTTTAATTTAATAAAATAAATAGAACTAATTACCTAGGGACAGGAACGGGTCTCCGGCGTCAGGTTTCAACGCCGAGCATTATGATGACATAAACAGGCTTCTACGCAAACGCACGTTCCTTATACCGTACTGTTAAAGCCTATTTTACATACATCCTTACTATATTTTTGCTACAAGGGGTATTTTTTTATAAACAACAGAGAAATTCAAGTATCTGCAAATACTAGATGTATAGAACTATAATTTTTTCCTTCATATCACACGAGAATAGAAATGTACTTGACCCTTTAGCCCCAACACTCTGTAGCACTCCCTATGAAATATGAAATGACAAAAATTGCTACAGAACTTGGAGCGAGAGTTCAAAGGACCGCGTTATTTTTCTCGCACATAGAGGTCACACTCTAACCCGAGTTTCTCGCTTAGGGAAGTCACCCGTAGTGACCGGAACAATGACTCTAGCTTCTCCAGGTTCGACAGTATACAATTCATTTTAAATTTAATAAATGTCCAGTGTAAACACATCCTTACAGACTGTAACTTGATGGACTTCATTTCGCACATAGTTGTGGAAGTGGCTCCTATAAAGGGACACCGCCATAGTCCTTACGCCGAGGGCATACCGCACTATCGTTTAACCGCTACAGTTATAGTCGGAATAGATGATTAGTTACGAGAAGTTCAGTTAAGTGGAGCTCAGCTTTCTGGAGCAAACAAAATTAAAAGTTACTTTACTGGCGCGTTGATGTCTTTTTCATGGACTGTTTAAAGTTTTTGCTATACTAATATAAAAGTTTTTTTGAAGCCATAACTAGTATACTATTGTATCAGTTATATCTGTATTAATATTATAAAGGAAAGACTTGGGTTTTTGCATGTAACAAATAGACTCAAAAATTATGTAAGTTATAATCTATAAGAAGTCAATCAAATCGTCATATTTCTCAGAAATTTGTAGTCACAAAAGTCTTTTTTTTTCTACGATAAGGTGGCATAAAGAAATGGGTGAAACGGGAAAGGGACTAAAGTTGGGCCTCCGGCACCACACTCATCAGGAGAAACGCGGAATTGCTCCCACTTCACGCCTGTCTTCTGTGTGGTCGTGGTATTGCACCGGGCGAGCCGACCCATTCGTGCTAAGATGTTAAAGCGGGCTCTACCACTGTTAACTGTCTGTCTGTCTGTACTTTTCTAGATACATTATTGTACGTAACCCTAACTGAGGTTAATTATAACAGGCAAGTTTCTGTTTGCGCATTTTTGTCTCACATGTGACGTATGTTTTACTGACTCTCATGTCGTGACTAATATACGCCAGTTTGTAGATAATTATAATAAAATAAACCTTTCACTATAAAAGAGTATCAAAATTATAGACAATTATAAGTCTATTTAAATTATTAATTGATATAAATTATATATTCTGTAAACGTTTAACTTTTAATATGTGAAGAAAAATACCCGTAATTATTTTATACCTTTCAATTTAACTTAATATGTCTATTAATGTGATTTATTATTTTAGTAATTATATTATGTAAAAGAAAAAAAAATCGTCGAGTAACAAGATTCAAAAGTTTTTAAGGCCTACAATTATTATGCTATCAGAGTTTACTATTCTTATGTCTCATTGTACACCATATCATTATATGATTTTGGTCAAATAATCCTAAAGTTTATAGACAGATTACTATGATTATCATTCCCTTTAAAATTCTACTGGTGTAGGAAATAGCGTATAAACTCCGAGATACTTTTAACGCAATTTACCTTATACTTTAAAAATGTTGCGACATTTTTCTCCGAAGGTGATCTAATTTGCACGTGTTCCTCACTTGAGTCATACGACGTTATTTATTACTTAATATAGACTAGCGTCATCGATCTAGAATGTTCTGGTATAAGTATAAAATATATGATTTTAACTGGATTAAAAAAACATTTTTAGATAATATATAGATAAACCTTCTAGCAAGTTCACATCTAAATTAGGAAATTGTTAGATTGTACATAGCTTCTATAGTTCTGTTTCTTTTTTTTCAATTACTAGCCTTTCATCCGAGTCAAATTCCATCGAGAGCCCTTAATTTGATAGTGTCCCGTGTTACGGACAACTAATTTAAATAAATCTACTGAACTTGTTTAGAGAAAAATACGTAAGGGTGAAGTCGTTTTGTAGACACGTAGTATCCATCCAAACATTCGCAATATAACATAAGAATGAAAATTTTAATATAAAACTGTACATATATATCAAATCAAATTCAAACAGACAATTCAATGCTTGTATTTCAATCAAACAGCAACATGCTCCAATTCCGTGCTCGAAGCTCGCTTGTGGCGTTCACACGGCGCGCGGGGAGGTGACTTCGACTGACACGATCCGTCAGAGGTCGACAGATATCGTGACGTGTGCTCGACCCGGATCATCTGACATGGGCGCGAGCGAGAGAACGACGCGAACAGATTGCATATGATGCGATTGTAATACTAACATATTCAGAGAGACGAATAATTATTTTTATCTGTAAAATATTAAGTCATTTGAAATTGATTATAAGCTTTTGTTTGCGTACTAAGCTACTAAGTGTTAGGATGTAGGTACTAGTCTGTTAGTAGTAGAGGCTATGGTTTCTCCGACACCAGGTGTAGAACGTATTTTGCATGATAGCATGAATCACTCCATCCAACCCATCACAGTAAAGAACTTTATCAACCCATTAAGATATACTCTACGAGAATCCAACCAAAGACGCACGATCTACAGTAAGATAACTTAAATACTAGGCTATTGGCGTTAATTTATTGATTATGTTATTTCTCATTCTACCAGTTTTTGTAACTTGCAGCACGATAAATGTATTACAAGTATTATTGCAATTAAGAAGTACAATATTTAACGCATTAATAAATGTAAAATAATTAATTACCTGTATAATTCTACCACAAAAAGTCATCGCTAGTATGAACAAACCTTAAGTTAATTTAGATTTTTTTTCATCGCGCAATTAAAACTTTGTTTTTATAAAAAGACAAGTGATTAAGTTTGAAGTTAGTGCACGGTCACTTCATTAAATTTGACTTTGATATGTTTCAAAGTGTTTTGAATAAAGAACAAATAGTACAAAGATATATATAAATCTATTTTATTCGTTAAAGTAGTTAAGTTAATTTATTACACACACATTATTACAAGTTATTACTGAAGTGAACAAAAAATACAGGAGCATTTTCAAAACACGGTAACTTTAAATATCTCTAATCTTGGCAACCTTTAAGTTGACAAGTAAACTATGTAATTTGTAACAACTTAAGCATATTTTTCTTTACAGTTTCACTTTATGCTTTCGTGGCATCCCACCTATGTGCAGTCAAACAAAATAACACAAAGCCTTTACACCGCAATTCGCACAGGCCGGGGAAACTCGACAATGCAATAGGTCTGGTCGTAAAGCTGTTCATACAAAACCGCTGCGTTACTTTCCACGAAAGCTCATAAAGATTTGAACTCAAACGTTCCTCTATGACGACCTGTTAGAGTAACTTCACTTAGTGACAAGATTTGTCGTAATTACATTGTACGCCGCAACAAGCGTGGAAAACTTTAACTGAAGTATTCTAAAATTTTCTCCTTATTATTAAAAAGACTAGCGATCCATCCCAACTTCGCTTGGATAGCAAAAAATATGTTTTCTATCGTATTCATACACTTCCCATTAATGTAAAATATGAATATAGATGTAAAATATTACTCAGTGAAAACCTACTTAATAAAAATAATCAAATATTTCCTTTTTAAAACATTAGTGTAGATATTGTCATATAAAATTGTTAAAATGTTCCATATACATAAATACTTGAACGTGAATCCTTTATATTTCTCATAAAAGCTGTGTGATTTATTTCTCGATTTAATTCTGACCCACTTAAGTACCTCGCACAGAAGTACTCGCCTGCGGTTATTCATGTAAAATATTACCAATAATCATTTAGAGACCACCTCCGATGAGTCCGACCCTGGACTCTTTTGTTTCATAAATTGGAACATCATTCAATCCACGAATACGTTGAAGATTTATTTTATATACAGCCAGTGTCATTAATAAATATTAAAAAAAATCAAAGAGCATTTAGCAAGGTGTACTTCCGGTAATGATCATGCGAAGTGCGTGTACAATTCGACTAAGGGTAGAGTTGGGAAACAAATCTAGACAATAAGAATTGTGCTTGAGGAAATTTTTTACGGGAAATCTTAAGAACTGTGAGATAAAGATCTTCTACATGTAATATTAGATGTCCCAAGGTCTGGTTCATATAGTAATTTGATAATATCACGTACTAAATTAATAAAAATAAAAATCTTTTCCTTGTTGTATAGTACAGCTACGAATTGAGGTAGAAAGGGTAGCTTTAATTTAATTAGTGAGTTTTAATTTGTAATATAGTTAAAATATCAAGTTAAGCTATTAAGGTTCTATGAAGATAAATACTCGTAGTAATCTATATTCTAATGTGTTAGATATTAAACGATAGATTAAGGTTTTATCGAAGTAAGGAAGTAACTTCGGAGAATCGAACCGATTTGACCTGTTGGTCATATGCCAGTATTTTATGGCCAACAGTATGGTCCAAGTAAGAGGAAGTAAACCACAAAATATCATTTTTTATAATGGTAAATATTAGCTTAAAAATGTAACACTAGCATTCGCCCATGCCATGCCTCTAATTTTATGCCAAACTAGCTGTTCCCGTGCGGCTTCATCCGCGTGAAATTATAAAAACTTTATTTCATTGTTTAACTTGACCATGT
>LD688936.1:654065-681961 GCA_003118335.3 Papilio memnon
ACGCGGACGGAGTCGCGGGCGAAAGCTAGTAGTTTTTATAATTTCATGTTGTTACGTACGGGAACAGCTCGTTTTACTAATAAACTAATCACCTTATAGATGATTATCGTGAAGTCTCGTGTCTTGACAGCGGTAGTCGACGCGTGCGCCATTTCACGCTACGCCGCGCGTGACAATGTTTACACGTGCTAATCTATGTTGCATTAATTGAATCAATTTTATTATACTTTTACTATCAATATTACTAGAAAATAGTACGTACGGATCAACGGGTCTCGTTGAAATTTAACACAGATGTAAAACATAGTATGGTAGAGACAACGGGTCTTTTATTTTTTTTTTTAATTTCTCACGGATAGAGTTCGTGGTTACAGCAATTTTTATTAATATAATATTTAAGTCTCAGATTACACTATCTATGACATCTGGTTATTATATTTTGTATATTTTAAACGTGATATTATATTTGTCGATATTTAAAACGGCCACGGAATTGAAATGGAGAGTCAAAATAAATATAAAAATTATGATTTATTCGGTATGAAGTTAGTTGATTAATGATTTCTCATTTGTTACGTTTGTGTTGAGTAATTTGAGGTTTTTTGCATCGGTCACTTCGTTATTTCAAAGTTTCGTTTTCATACATAATTTGTTGCCAATTAGGCACCGAGAAACATATTGTTTTAATTGGTTGTTTTATGATTTATGATAAATAATATTGTAAAAGTAATAAATATAATGTTTACACAATGTTTGATCGTCTATTATTCGTCTACTAAGTACTACGCGTCTGCAATAACATGAGACCTTCTTTGTATTTCAACTCGATTTTGTATAAAGATCTTAAAAATATAGTCTATTTATTGTAGATGCTTAGCTATGTATATTTTTTTCATAAATACTTCACAAAATAATAATAATACTATAATTTAAACACATTGACACCAAAACTGACGCACATTTTATTGCTAAATAATTACGGTCTTGCATATAAAATATATATGTTGAGCCATAAAATAAGCTAAATCCTCATTAGACATAGTGATGACAACACTAATAAATTTTCCATAAAATAACCATCAACAGCCTATCAAAGTATCGAAAGCATCGAACATCACTAAAATAGGAAAAAATCGATATTGTTGACCAAATCAATAACTAAAATTGCTTCGCACGGGTGGTCCCCATTAGGTGGGACGCCGCCACACTTGTCTATACCTCGTTTACATATCCAACTGCACTAGAGCATAAATTGTCATTAAAGCAATCATTCGATACGTTTTATCTACAAAATGTGCTCGGCGGAATCGATTTCTCGATATCGATTCACGGCTGAGCGCCCCCTGGCGGTGATGCGTTTGAAAACCTATTTGTTAGTAATGTACGACGATTTTTCCATAAGCACAGACGTGTCGACTTTAACGGAGCTTATTCGTTTTATTATACCTTATCGGTATGTCGTAAATAAATCCCGACGAGTCGATCGTCATTTTAAATACGGAGCGGTCCGTGAAGTCGTAATTGTTTGACCTCAAATGTCAATATTAATTTATTAATATCAAAAAATATTTATTGCTGTATTTCCTTGTTGTAAATTATTGTTATTTTTGGCAGAGTCTGTATGAATTTATTGACAAGTAATTTACTATTTGCATTAAAAACACTTTTATGGACAGAAATGGTAACATTTAATGACACATTTTGTCTAGTGGGACTGATTTATTTACGTAAATATTAAAAAAAACAACATTTTCATCTTAATAGGAAGGTCAAAGGTACAATAATGCCACCATTTCACACATTTCTATGTTTGCATAAATTTGACAGCGGTGATATCATCGTTGTCCTGGTCAGGTCAATGATATTTAACAGCTCGCATTTAGAGAGAAAAGGCGGCTTTTTGTAATTTTCGACGGAATCACTACATGGTTTAATTCACCACTGTATCCACTTCACTTTCAAACGTTGATCATTCTATTGTTACGATGAAGTCTTTTAGTGCGGCTAGCAAAGGGTTTTACAAGTTGCCAGAGTTCATACTTTTCCTAACGACGTAACTTCAAACGAAAATCGACACACTAATACGGATACAAATGCTTGTCATCTTTGATCAAATCACCCAGGTGCTTGAAATCAAACACCAGAAGAAATTAAGCTGCTTTACGACCCGCATTTCTCCCGCAGACCAGCGTTTAAGGTATCCTGTTTAGAACACCTGTGTCATCGTGATCGAGTTACAAAGTAAATCCGATTACGGGCCTCCGATAAAAGAAGCAACCGAATAGCAAGTACATTGACCCATTAATCTACTTCATCTTACATAACGAGTCGCATCTGGAATAACAAGTGACGTTTTGTTGAACACCGACGCGTGCAGTGCCGTCATCGTCGCCTCTAATTATATCTAGGCATTACTGCGTTTGAATTTGAACTATCCGCCCTTGGAATACAATTCTAAATACATTGATTCGATTACAAAATACGGTGTTGTGTGTTTTGATGGCACCGTCAAATTCAATTAGTGTTGTGCAATGGTTGTACTCGTTTGTCGATAGATTTAAATTATTGTAGTTAGTGAACATCAAGTTGACGACTCGTTTAAATGAGCCATAAACTGTAAAAGGCGATTACTAACTGAATTAGGGAAATACGTTTATATTAAATGTTTATAACACAGTTTATAAAACAATAACTAATATGACAACTATTGATCAGTACGGTGATTACGTACAGAAACTTAAAGATTAACAACTCAAGATAACTGGGATATGGTTTTATAAAACCAACTAGTTACACTTACAAGTCTTGTTTAAGAAACGTAATAAGTGAAAACTGCGTATTAAAACAATATGATAAAATCATTGAAGCATTTTCGATAGCGTTTTTGCACAAAATAAATAAGCACAACACTATTTTGATCGGCGTTTACACAAATTTGTGCATAGAATGTTGAACACGGGGGGAACCCGTTATGCGTACCAACTTCACAACAATGTTAGATCGGGTGTCGGCTGTAGGTGTTAGTGCATGCAACGAATCTGAATTAGGACTTGGATAAACAAATTTCGCTTTTCGATGACCTTTTGCCACGAAAATGGTAATTTAAAGCTTGGTGATGCAAGACATGAGGCTGGAAGGATTTAAAACAAAATAAAGCCTGTCTCACATGAAGTTGACAACGATCATTTTAAATGTTATGTTTGTTACTTACTATTTATTTTAGAATCATTGATGTGTGTCACAAGCATTATAGTTCCAAGAAAATCTAAATTCTATTAGGTTAAATACCACGTGTTTTCCTTACGTAATACTCGGCTTAAATCTTAGTTTATACCCGGTTCGACTTCATTGCTATGATTGAGGCATTTTAGCGCCAATAAATATCGAATGACGGCGTTATCGAATAAACAATAGGCGATGCGGATCGAATAGTAATCGATTCATTCGATTGTGCAAAACGAGATGTACATTCAAAATCGATTTGCAACTTTGTGATTCGATGATTACAAAGTACAATATATTTAATAGACGGATAATTTAGTAAATTTACACTTATGATATTCTTCAACGTAACATAAATTTGATCAATTAATTTCTACAAAAGAACATATAAAAAAACGCATTTTTAAAAGGTATTCTACAACACTGTTCATAGTGCTCGTTCTGAAACAAAATGATGATCTAACTCAACAGATGACAGCATGCGTACATAAGGTCGGTAATGGCTTGTCAACTGTAGGATTCTATTGAACATTTTGACACATGTCTGTTTAGATAGGCGCGAGGAGTCTTGATCCTTGTTTGCTCGCATCGGGTAGCCGTGCGAGCGCCGCTTACAAATTGTGTGAATGGGCACGCGCGTTTATAGGGCTGCCAACATTTTATATTTGAAAATATGTTTTACTAGTCTATTAAGACGTGAACTTTATGTAAGTATTGTTTGCTAAAAGTTCTGACAAACAATAATGTTAGAAAGTTGTATTAAAAGATTTTTTGA
Source organism: Papilio memnon (assembly GCA_003118335.3). Taxonomy (NCBI): domain Eukaryota; kingdom Metazoa; phylum Arthropoda; class Insecta; order Lepidoptera; family Papilionidae; genus Papilio; species Papilio memnon. Next base: position 658,063 of record LD688936.1, read on the forward strand.
ATAATGATTTTAAAAATATGCCCGAAAGACATAAAAGACATTTATTTTTTATCAAATTGAATGCAATTTGCTAATTTATTATTCATTGAAACAATAATTATTACGTTATTCGGTAAATAAAACATGACTCACTGTCACATCCCTATTTTCAACAAAGTTATTTGACTAATTGTCGTTGAGCATTTCCCTTAGAACAGGAAAGGCACTAGTCATTCCATCCAGCTCTCCCTGTCAATGATTCATCGTCGTACATTACAATCGCAGATCGTAATCACGCGTTAACCCACCCCGCGTACGTAGTGAAGGATATATCGCCACTAAACCGCTTTCAACTGAACCGACGTCACATATTTACCTAGTCGCGGACGACTATTGTATTTTAATTCAATCTGCATCAAGAATCAACAAACAATCCATTTGATAGTAACCTCAAAGACCTTAAAATAGTACACTACAAGTAATGCTTAGAGCGCACATGACTAAACTATCGCACGACTGTTTAATCTAGAGCTTATATGGAGGTGCGCTCACTTGATTTTAGTTGTGCACCGTAACAATGGGTTGTGCCAAACGATTTACAATTTTTTCGGTGGTAGGTTCGCCGCTGGCTTCAAGATTACCCATCAAGCAAAGCCTCGCCGCCAAACGACTTCTGTCGTGTTGCGGCGTGATGCTCGGTGAAGCCTAGTGGGGGTTGGGTTTGGGCAGTTGCGATGGAAAAAAGACAGTTAAATGGGCTGCGAAACAATCGACAATCATACAACAGTTGTGTGATAGTTTAGTTAAAGGTGTGTCCAGTCTTACTTATTGAAGATTTATGATATCGTATTTGATGTTTATTTATATCTCATAGTTATCTTCCAATGGCAAATATTGTATCTGAAATTTATCATGTTTTGATATGATCAAGTATCATTTAGTCTATATCTATTACATGTTTAGTTGAGTAATGGTTAATATTTTAAAAAAACTTCACTAATAAACAACATAACACACTAGTCTCAAAGGTGTAAGCAGTAGTTACCGATTACCATTCATCGCGGTCCTGGACCCCTGCAATCTATTCCAATTGGTAATCTGTGAAACTCAGTCTAATAACTAAAACTTGTCATGGACCAATGACCACAAATAAATATGGAAAATGCCTGAACTTTTAAGTATAGAATCATTTTAATCTCTTACACGCTAATAAATTTCCTATTCACAAAGCAAGAGAGCATAGATTTATGTCGAGTTGTAAATAGAAATTATTACTCGCCTCATCCGAGGTGAGAAAAAAAGGTCACGAGGAATCGTAAATATTGGCATTATCTTAGAGTAATGTTCAAACGATTGTACTTAATATTAAACCTTATTTTTTTATGAGCCAATGATTTTCTATTTTTTTTAATATTCAATAATTACCCGTAAAATAATGACAGTTAAATTAAGAGCGTGGAAATGTACACATGTAGAGGTTGTTTAAGGGAGTGACGACGGAAAGGATGGAAAACGAAAACCAGACCATATGAGTGTGGGATAAAGGTAGGAAGTTTTGGTGATTTTTTTTAAACTGTTGTATCTAATATTATTTACTTATATCTTTACTGTTGCTATAATTAAGTGTTCCTTAGTGAAAAGTCACACTACGGAGTTCAGAGCTCAATTAACGACTATGAGAACGAATTAGTCATCTTATTCCGGTTACGTTTTCGTTCTCTATGTTCTTTACCAGTGCAGTTAGTCAATGAAAATAAAAAGCCGGAAACGCAAGAGAAATTTAGCCAGTTCATACATCGTTGGCGGCTGATTTTATTTTATAGAACTAGTTTAAAATCGTTTACTATTTTTAAAGATATTTTCATGATTATAAAAACTAAAGTGCCACATATTAACGTTATTTCATTTTGATTAATTAATCCGGTCTAAATGATTTGCATTCACCTACAAATAATGACAACTAACAAAAAAAAGCCAATATTAATTGCTAACAAGATTAAAAACTGGTTTTAAAATTTCGTATCAATTTATTAATTTAATTAAATGGTACATCTGTCGTCTTAAAATGTACATTTCGAGTTTATTTTTACATTTACAATATAATCTAATAATAAATAACAACGGTAGCAACTAACCTTATTTTATATTGTACAATGACATAAAAAGTTACTGTGTATAAAATGAAGTAAATTGCAAAAGTACTGAAGCCTTTTTAAATAATTCAAATTGACTATTTAAAATCTCTTAGTAACGAACTCATAATAAAAGTACTCAAAATAAACAAACTCAGAACTAACATAACTAACAAATTCTCTCCACTGATGCGGCGAACGAAAGAATCAAAGTCGACGAAAAAAAAACACGAACCGGCAGGCCCTAATGACATGCAAGTATAGTAGAGATTACCAGCACTCAGAGAGCTTGCTCATTAGTAAACCAAACAAGCGTATGGTTGTGCTAACAATTTACTACACAAGACCCGTGTTTGCACCTTGGCTGACCACTTAAGTGGCCCGTTATACTATTAAAAGTAGAAGTTTATTCTAAACGCATTATGCTTGCCTCAGATCTATATCGTTAAGGTGAATGACCTACTTTATCTAGAGGCTTTTTATCCGTTAATTAAACATATTAGTAATTAGTGTCACAAAACAATGGTTCATTATCGGTCCTTGAAGCTAAACCAGGGGTGGGGAACCTTTATGTAGTGCTATTTTTGGTAGAAATGTTTAATGTGGTCTTAGACGTGCCATCAAATATTTTGACTAATTATTACGTCATTGGTGCATGGTAATGACACCGCGTTCGCTTTTATATAATACCTGCTTCACACTTTTTCGTACGTTTTCAAAATAACGCGTACACAAATTTATTCGAAGATGTTTATCAGACAAACCAAGGAGAACAGCACCCAAATCTGAGAACTTTTCGTATACATTTATGTAATATTTCAACGTCTGCTTCAAATTAAATTTTTACTCTCTTGTACTGTGCGTGATGATTTACGCGTGCAATTTTTTTAAACTTAAAAATACGGTTTCGCATGACAGGAGATTAATCATTGAGAAGATTTACATCTAAAAAATATGTAACCATTCTGTGTTACATCTAGAAGTAACAATAACCACCCATTGGTTACTTCAAATAAAAGGTACAAAATGACTCCCATTAACTTCTTTTTTTTTAGACAATATTCAAGTATTACATAAACAAAAAGTATTTTACAGCATGTTTCATTAAAAAAGAAATATCAAGTCAATCTTTAAAAAAAAACAATAAAAAAACTAAGCTTTGCATTGTTTAACGCCAATAAGTACAGTAAGTACGAGCTGTCGCCCACAAACTTCGCTAGCGCGGATTTTTTTTTAAAAAGTCATCTATCGCATTCCCGCGTCCATCTACTTCTACCAGCTATCTTTCAGTCAAAGTCCCATCAAAATCGGACCACCCGTTACGCCATTTTGACAGCGCGGATTAAAAAAAAAGCCTATAATATGCCTATCCATGTCAGCTACCCTTCAGCGAAAGTCCCGTCGAAATCGGCCCAGCCGTTTCGGAGATTACCCGGAACAAACGCGGCTTGCGGACAGACAGACAGACAAAATTTGAATGCGATTTTCGTTATCAGCAACGCAATTACATCTTCTTCCCGAAATCTGAATCCGAAATATTTCTTTCGATATTACAGACACTCCAATTTTATTATTTGTATAGAAGATAGAATAGATTTTTTAATTTTCTTACAATTAATTAATAATTATCTCAAACGGTAAAAAGAACACTCTATATAACCAACTCATCGATCAATATTTTACATTAATCGGTAACAGATAATTAATTACTTAATCAAAAGTTATATTCATCACAAATGAAATAATTTCGGTCAATCGGCCGCCTCTAGATCAATTATATTTATTACCATATTAATGAAGGAAAAATTAATAATTAAATTTTTATTTTCTAATGAGGTAAAAGTCGGCGGCCCATCAAACGAAATAACCCACGTGGAAAATCTTCGATCAATATACATAAAACTAGTTATTTAACTATTAAAGATTATCCACTAATTGTCTTATTTATACATTAATGTTATTACGAGGCTATCACGCTTTGAGATATTTTTTTATCTGTAATGAATACCATAATGTTCGGAGCGATTAAAAAACTATTTCCTATTAAAGCTGGTAACATTAAAGTTAACTTTTATCAACAAATTCCTTAGTTACATCAAACAAAGACAGGAAAAATATTAAAACTTTCGTGACATATACTTCATACTTCATACTAATATTATAAATATTATAAACTAGCTTTCGCCCGCGACTCCGTCCGCGTGGAATTAAAAAAAACAAAGGTGAGTAGCCTATGTGTTCTTCCAGACTATCCTCTACGTCTATACCAAATTTCATCGAAATCTGTTTACCCGTTTAGGCTACAAACTCTAACAAACATCCATCCATTCATCGCTGTCGAACGGAATAAATAGTATCCTATGTCCGTCTCCTGGCTCTAAGCTACCTCTTTACCAATTTTCAGCCATATCGGTGATGCCGTTCTTGAGTTATAAGTGGTGTAACTAACACGACTTTCTTTTATATATATAGATGCGAAAGTTTAGATGGATGAATGTTTATTAGAGTTTGTAGCCTAAATGGCTGAACGGATTTCGATGAAATTTTGTATGGGTGTACAGGATAGTCTGGAAGAACACATAGGCTACTCACTTTTGTTTTTTTAAATCCCCGCGGACGAAGTCGCGGGCGAAAGCCAGTATTTAATATAACATAGTTTTGTTTAGATCAATTAAGGCATATTATTATCAGTTTTAATAACGATCGGTTACATGTTAGCGTGATGTTTTTTGAAATATTAATGTATAATGAGATAGATATTTGAATTAATTCTGAAACGAAACGAAAACAAACAGTGGTAGAGCCCGCTTTAATATCTTAGCACTGTAGGGTCGGCTCGCCCGCTTGCTCGTTTGCGACCTTATTTTATAAAAAAAAATCTCAACCCCTCAATCATTGTCAGGCGTTAAATTATTTAAATAATTTAGAGTTTAAACGTGCCCTTATCATTTAGGGCTGATACATATTTAAATGTTGCAGTATTTGGCCCTTATATTGCCTACCATATTGACTCTTATCAAAATCATTACCGTTATAACACTGAAAATAATATAACTAACCGAATCGTCGATCGGCTCGCCTTCCCACGACCTCAGAGCTACATTTCGCCGTGCTCTATCCAATCTCACTTCCTATTTCAAAGGAAAACCGACTCTATATTAATAATTGTAAGATCTATTTATCTTTCAGCAGCTGTTTCCATTCAAAAGCAATAGCACACATGAACAACGACACCTATCTTTGTCTGTATGGTATTGAATGGCGTATCTGATATTATCCATTTTGAGTTTTGTCTCTTTGAGCGAGGATTTAATTCGAGTTGTCGCAGTGTAGTGGTGTGGGTGCTGACCGCGGTGATCGCACGGAGAGGTCGGCCGACAGGTGACGTCTAGCGATGCTCTAACGCAGGTGTATGTGTGTGAAATGTCAGAGTTTACAGTATTACGGTGCGTTTCCATGGTGCGTGATTTAGAAACAATGTCCCGCGGTGAGTTAAACACTTTGAACCGAGCAAGTTTGTAGGTTTTTGCGTCCGTGAAGAAATCTTAAAATACAGATGTACTTTTTTAATTTATTTTTAACCGATGCTGAGTCATCATACTAATTTTAATGACAATTAAATGAACCGAAATTCATTTAAGCTGATAGTTTAGCAGTCTAGCTATACACGCATTGAGTTCTCCAAATGTAACGTAAATATAATCATAACATCGATAAAAATACTTATTACATAAGACTTTAAAAAAACGACAATAAACAACCATAAACCGCAAAAATAAAGACACCATAACCGCACCCTTTTATGTGACAGTGCGCACGAGACCGCTACAGGTGAGCGCGGCTGTGTGCGTGAGGTCACTCGTGTACTGCGCGTGTGTACACTATAGCGGGGGAGTGAGGACTTAACGAGAAACACAAGGCATTAAATTTCGACGAGAATGATAAAGTTATTGCGTTATCTACTCTGTTATTTACGAATTGGACTACTGACTTTTCCTTTATTTATTATTGAAGAATATATCTTGATTTAAACGTGGATATTATCATACCTTGTAATACGTACAGTCGCGGACATCCACGGTGTTAAACACAGATAGCCTTGCTTCTTGAAACGCGATAAATTCTTCTTAAAACAAATATGTAGCAGTGAATTGTGCAAATGACGCGGTAATATTAAAACCATTTAGCATTGTCAGTGACCAACCTTTTGTGTATTTATACTACTATACTAATATAATAAAGCGTAAACACACACTTCTTTGTTGCCTAAGATGTCAGCAATTACAGCATATTTTTGAATAATTCTTTTTTTAATAAAAAGCCCTAAACTTACTTCACGCGTTAGGCTATATATTTTCACGCCATTAAACTAAATTTGTAAATATTTTGGATAAAAACTCTAATGTAGGAAAGAGACAATAAGTTGCTGCCAACTTCAAGGAAAAAAGATTGCCATCGTTAGTCATCACGTCATGTCATTTTGACATTTGCAACTGTGAATTTGACGAATGTAAACAATAAAATAAAGTTTTTATAATTTCTCGCGGATGAAGCCGCACGTGAACAGCTAGTTTTAATATATTTAAAAGCAACCTATTGGTTATTTGCGTTTCAATACGTAACGTTCAAACGCCTATAGCTTTAAATGTAGGACACCGTAAGATTCCCCAACTGTACAGTTACTGACGTGTCTCATTTTAGTATTCTGGAAAATTATACTATATATGTGTGAAAATCTGGCAAATGACAAATGTAATTTTCTTTTAATTGGTATTCCCGTATACTTAATCAGGCACATTTTATTATCAATCGTTAACTAAACTTTTGACCGTGACTAATTTTATAACGATCGTAAAACTTTACAGCCCGTTTACCGTATTTTTGTTCATTGGTGTTAAACATTAATTAATTATAATTTGTATCACTAAAACTTCGCAAGTCTTAGGGCCTGTCCCACCACTGGCTGATAGAGGCTCAGATAGCTAAATGACGTCACTGTCAGATAAGGGAACATAATCCGATATTTCCACCTCATATTTTACACGTTGGATTGTTAGACAATTTACAATTTTATGTGACAGGCCCATGTCATATTACGCTTTTCCATGTCACTGTACTTTTGACTTTTACCCATAATTATAATCACACTCAAACATATATTGAAAAGAAAAGAATTCCTTAATAGAAATTGATAAGCATATAACCGCTAATTATTTAATACTTTAGTACGCAACTGTACATTGCAGTCTTATAATTTTAAAATCAAAAGGTATTTTAGCATCGATACACAAGTACTTATTTAAAGAAACAGTTTAGTCTTTCATGTCAATGCAATAAATGTCCGTAGAAATAATTGCCACGTACGATATCGGCGCACTTTGTAACCGCACTACCTTGTTATTAATATACAAGATTATAATTTAACTAATACCCGTTTAATAGAGCCGTCTAAGAAACGAGAGTTGATAGACATGGGAATTTTACCGGTGGATATGGTCCAGACTAATTAATTGAAAGTTATTTCATTCTAAATGTTTGTTGAGAATTTATGTGTGAAAGTCATTTGAGAGTAATTTTTATTATTGATATTTTTATTATATTGAGAGAGATAGCAATAAATGGTTGTACCTGTTTATTGTCAGTGGAAGCTGACGGTTACGAAAAATTATCAACATAGATAAGTGCATCTATCAGTGCTATTTATAGGGTAGATTCTTTAATAGTCTTCTATGGAATAATGACGCAAAGTCATTTTAACAAAACCTTTTTTTTTTAGTAATCGAGAAAATACAATCTACTGTAACCTAGTTTAAACAATTAATAACAAAACGATAGAAATTTCGATTAAATTATAATCGGATCTTTCTCCAACGTCTCACAAAGATACCGTCACTAAAAACAATTTAATTATCAATCATTGGAATAAAAAATGATTAACATTTTCGACAATTATCGGAACGAGCTGTCATTATTCTATGAATACGAACCGAATATAGCTTTACTATGAATCATTTATCATAACTATATCCAGATATCGATCTAAGTATTTCTCTAATTACATGAGGTAGCAGCTTCCGAGAGAATTGTTGCCTTGGGCGTTGTTCTCTTTTTTTTACCACAGCCAGTAGATGGCGTTGAAGTCTTATAATGAGGTGTCAATGTTCATTAAATTCTTACTAATATAAATGCGAAAGATAGATGGATGTTTATTAGAGTTTGCCGCCTATACTACTGAACGGATCTCGATGAAATTTGGTATAGATGTAGAGCATAGAATAGAAGAATACATAGGCTACTTACTTTTTTAATTATACGCATACGAAAGACAGTTTAGAATAAAAATGAATGGAATTATGATTTTTTGAAAAGGATAGACTTGAAACAGAGAATAGAGGATATATTGATATATTGAATTGTACTGTTTTTTTATTGCTGCTGACTCGCTGATTTTAATTTACAATGATTATTATATGTCATTTACTATAAAACATGACGTCAATCTTTAAGACTATAAACTGAATTTATTTTCTATTGTTGAATTCGGGTAAAGAATTTGATTGAAACGGTTAAAAATAGCAGTCGATAAGAACAAGACAAATTGATATACCGAGCATTCTTTAGAGTCTAACAAAAGAAATGATAACAAATTGAAATATGCTACTTAAGTTTCGGCAGCCGGTGTACAAGATGATATCCAATTACCGATAAGACACGCTCGACTTACAATACATTGACTGACAAGCCGAAAAATTGTAATAAATGTTTCATATTTTATAGAGGAAATAATTAGTTGTAGAAAATTAATAGACAAATTAAAAGTGATAGCTTTTATATGTCCATACCGACTTAAAAAAAAAACAAGAGTAACTTCCCTATGTGTTCTTCCAGACTATCCTCTACATCTATGCCAAATTTCATCTAGGTCCTTTTAGCAGTTAATCTACAAACTCTAACCAACATCCATTCATCCTTCCAACCTTCNNNNGTTTATAATAGTTAGGTAAACATGATTTAAAATCCTAAAGAATATTTTAAAGTAATTCCAATACATAAAAATATTGACGTATAGACAGTATTCTCTTTAGGGAAATATATGGATACAGTTGAGAATAGCCGTTAGTAAAAAGTTGCGGGTCAAAGGCGATGCCATCGCCGCGTTAAGCGGAGTGAAAGTTGAAGCGGATTAACATATGATTTTTGTAGTAACTAATATCTAGTTATATAGATATTTCAAAACTATTTCAAATGCATTGTATTAATCCGTATTCTGAAGGAAATGAGGTAACATTTCTAGAAGAATCCGCCAACTTAAAACGTTTTTGACGTACGTAATTTTAAGACCAAACTGTTTATGTAACAATATCTGCAAATTACATGCGTAGACAATGGTATCCCTAATTCTATTCGCAGATAAGTACAGTTAAGTTCATAAGTCAACGCACGAAGTCAATGGCCGGACCAAAACACACCCAAAACGAGTAAAACGCTAGTTCCCGGCCGCTCCATTACCACGTGATAAGAGTCTATAAATTTATCACCGCACCTTACACTGAGGGCACTAAATCTCGACAATCTATAAAAAAGTACAATGTGACACCGCCTGTGTCCGATGACCCTAACAATAAAAAATGGTCACCATAAGCTCCGCTTACGAAACAAGCCTTATTGGTCTAAAGCATACGCTGATAGCGGGAAAAAATTCTAAACAAATCCCCTTACACTAAATTTAATTACCTAATTCTAGGATAGGTATCTCTAGAACGGCTGCAAAAAGCAACTGTGTTTTTCTTTTAATCCGCGCGGACGGAATCGAGGGCTAAAGCTTGTATTATATGTATGTTCCGCTTGAATCTTGTAACTTGTGTACTAATGCAGTCGGCGTTTTATCGACTCGTGCCCGACACAGATAAAACGTGAATAAATATAAAAAGCGAGAGGCATGAAGGAGCTGAATTAATTAAGAGAATTTTGATGTTGACCGCGAACGGGATATTTCACTGACACACGACAAATTCTTTTAATGTCTAATGTGGTATTTATGCAAAACGGAAGCAGTCAATACAAATGCTCATAAGAATTAGGTTAAAATACAACTGCTATTATAAATCTTGCTTCAATTGCTGTTATTTTACCAATTACATTCCTAGTTCATTAGATGCAAAATAAATTGTTCCTTTTAATGAATGAAAAATTTCTCCTATCTCACATATGAAAGTAAAATAATTCAACATTAGAACTTCTATTAATTTAATCTAACATATCATCACCAGCACACTATACGTCCCCACCGAGGGGCTCAAAGCCTACCCTAAAATTAGGGTGACTAGGCCATAGTCAACCACGCTGGCCAAGTGCGGGTTGACTTCACACATATCTTTGAACTTCTTCGCGGATATGTGCAGGTTGCATCACGATGTTTTCCTTCACCATAAGAACGTCGGGTAAATTATGTACATATGAAAATTTAAAAAATCGAAAAATAACATTGGTACATGGCGGCGGGATTCGAACCCAAGACCTGTAGATTACAAGTCAAGTACTTAAACCACTGAGCCACCGACGCTCGAACATATGAAATAAACATAATTTTTTAGCACTTGTAGTAATAGATAATAATCTTAATTTAATCAGCAATTAAAAAGTAATACATGCAATTTTTAATGTTAAAATAAACGCATGTTGCATAACACGGTCCCGCCCACACGTTTCTTTATTGTCAAATCGCTTGCGCCCGCGCCGCGCTTTCCTCGCTTTTATGACTATTTATATTGTCCGACATGTCATAAAACTTACAGTCGTCGCGGCGGTCTGTCGTATGGAAAATCATATTTTACACATCCATTGTACAGTTTGTTGAGAGCTTTTTATATGAAACGGTTATCTTAAACTGTTGATAAATTATTAAATACATTTTTGAACAAACATAATTTGTAACCAAAATTGTGCCTCCGTTTTATTGCCTTGGTTAGGCTTGAGTCTTGAGTCTTGAGGCTTGAGGCTTGAGTCTTGAGGCTTGAGTCTTGAGTCTTGAGTCTTGAGTCTTGAGTCTTGAGTCTTGAGTCTTGAGTCTTGTTTCGCTCGTATCTACACAAAATGTGTATGTACAGTTTCAAATAAGTTTGATTTTGTTCTAAAATTATACATACAAAAAGAATGTAGAGAGGGATGCTTGTTATTACGTATCTTAAAAATGGTTTGACCAATTTCCATGAAAGTTAGTACAGATGTAGAGAATACTCTGGAAGAACACGTAGCCTACTTAACAAGTTTTTTCTTAACATTTCACGCGGACTAAGTTGCTGTCAAAAGTTTTGTTATAAATATCAAATGAGAATTTTTATAGAATTCATTATTATCACATAATCTAAAAAGAAAAACAAGTGAATAGCCTGTTTTACTTTATTCCATCTCACATCAAAAGCGTGTCGCGTAAGCAACTAAAGAAGTTTATAGCCTTTTTTTTATTTCATTCACGGATTTAAATTTTTTAAGTCGTTGTAAGATGCAGTTTAACAGTTCATTAACTTGAAGAAATATCATAAATCCTTACTTTAGCATTTTACGACCATGTTTACAGGTGCGGTGGAAGGCAACTTTATGTCTTTGACTTTAAACAGCGGTAAAGGCGAAAAAATCTATCCAATATGGCTGACATGTGTCATGCATTTAATTGGCACTTGACATACGTTATCGTTACATGTTACTCTAATCGCTCTACACTTTAGCGCCGTAATTGATTTTAGTATTATAAAAATTATAGATATTGCTTTTATTAGATTTAAATTGTACTTATGTTTTACTTTAATAAATCGATGCTAATAAAACATGACAATGAGTTTATATTACTCGATACTCAACTAATCAACACTCGATACTCGATTTAGTTATGTGCTCGATTTCACGCAACTCTCCAGGTAGCGCGTATTTCATTTATTTCTAGATTAAGAAGTACTATTGAGTTTAATTTATTTCTTTTGTTTTCTGACACTATTTTTAGTAATAAATCTGACGTTTAAATAACGATAAGTGCATACTTAGGCTTTCATAAGCATATTCTTTTTACTTTTATTTCTAAGTTACCGAATATTAACCTTTAAGAGTATTATGTAAATATTTCGCGATGCCCCATTTCTCACGCATGTATAGATCTCACGTACAACATACGAGTATAATGTCGCAAATTCATGGAACAACTTACATGATGTCACGTTTCAAGGTATTTTGAGTTATAAGGAAAAGAAAATTTTAAATCGTGTGCCAAGTTATGAATGAACTTCCTTCTTGTTTCGAATTCAATAAAACGCTAAACACGTAACTTTTAAATACCTTAAAATGTACATATAATGTAATGAATTCGACTGGTTTTAGGCCTAAAATTAGGTCTCCAGTACGCACACTCATCAATAGATGTCAGCCATTGACTAAACTATCGCAAAATTGTTTAGTTGCACAACTATTATAAAAATCGAGTAGTGTGCACCTCCATATAAGCTCATAGGAATCAAAGTGAGACTGATCAGTTGTGCGATAGTTTAGTTTCAGGTGTGCGCACGTTCCAATACTGATAATTAAAACTGAAATACAGTTTTGAACATTTTATCGACATGTGTTGGACGACAATCTAAACATTTTTTAAAAGTTTTCTGAACTTGTTGGAATTTTGGCGTAACTATGTCAACCTGGCGACCCATACTGACACGCCCGACCTTACGATCTATGTAAATAAGTACGTGAAGTTTTTTTACTCTCGCTGTTATCCGTCATCTGTTTTACAAATTTCAATTTAATTGTTTTTGGACTTTTATTTCGAAAAATGATTAGAATTCTATTGAAATAACTCGTTAAAAAGACGAAGATTCCTAATAATTGAGTTATTTATCCTACCTATTAGTATATCTTTAATCACTTTTAAAATAATCTCTACAGTTTAACGGTATTTTAAAACGATTTATCGAAATTGGAAGAAAAATCACTTAAATAAGAAACACATTGTTATAAAACGAGTGAATTATTAAAATTTATAACTCAATCGAATCAACCGCTAATTGGAGGTAACAATTTATTATTTTATTTTTAATCTCTTTATCAAAAACTAATTAGTAATTCGGTGGCCAAATAATTGAGATATCTACATATCCATCGGATCCATTAGTTTGTTATTTAAACTAGAAATAAATTAACAAGAGTTTAACGAGGCTGATGTATTTATTTTGGCTTAGGTTTTTTTCGTTTCTTTCTTTGAACAGTTTTTATCGTAACATGATTACATTTGCCAATTAATGTTATTGCAAGCTTATCGTTTTGCCATTCGATTGCTAAGTTATAAATCAGTTATTTATTAGAAATAGTATATGCTGATTTCAAATAATTAACTCTTAGGGTTTCATAAAACATACAAGTTTTGATTGATGGATCTTGATAAGAAGGTATCTCCAGAATTCAACAGATCTAGATGAAATTTGCCACAGTTGTAGAACATAGTCATAACAAGACGTAGTCGTGGGCAAAAGTTAGTATAAATATTTGTATACATTATTGTCTAAAGGAATGGTTTACATAGAGGTTACGGCCGTGAGGACTTGGCACCGAGTGGTCATTATCAACACAAAACAATTGTTTTTATTCTACCCACAGCCGCGCAGTCATCAATTATCTACAATGACTTGTATCTAAATAGATTAAATTGTTATATTTAGATTTGTAAAGGATTCACATTTAAGTATATATCAAGAAACTTGTATACTTGTTTATGTTGTACTAGATATATTATAGCTTTCGCTCGACTCCGTCCGTGTAGAATTAAAAAAAAAAGTAAGTAGCCTATGTGTTCTTCCAGACCTTCCAGAGATCCGTTCAGCAATTTAGGCTACAAACTCTAACATCCAACCATCTAAACTATCGCATTTATAATAGTAAGTTTGGAGGAACCAGCAGACTTCATCAAACAAGCCACAAATGATTTAACAATGAATCTAAGAAATCGGCGGATGCTTACTAAAATATAAACATTAAAACAGGATCAGTTATCTTTAAACTGTGTTAGATTCACTTCAATTTTCAAGATTCGAACCTCTCACTCGACTGAATCATAATCAAGTGAAACGCTAACCACTGAATCACTCATACATTCGCGGTATGAAAGTAACTGAGTAACAATTACTCAGAAATGGACAAAACCCAGTAAACCGCATATACTGATGTCCTATTCTACGTATAAACTAGCCTACATTTTTGCATGCCCACGAAGGTAATAACAGTCGATACCTTGTCTTACAATCTAAGTTTACGAGGGTGACGCGGACTGCATAATACTGGCCTGATCTACGAGATTACCTTCATTTAAATTTATCTAAACTATGAAGTATATTAGACTTGTTAGTGCCATCTTTACTTAGCGGGAAACAACCAGACTGGCATGAAATAAAAGAGACTTAGTTTGTAAAAAATAAAAATATAAAACAATATAGGGCATAAGGCATAGACGTATTCTCCTCATAGATTAGATTTAACGTTAGATTCTTCTTAGTAGAATATTTGTAGACAATTTGATAGAGAATTTTATTCCACCTCGGTCTATTAAAAACGTTTGATTAGAAATTCAAAATTTGTATAACATAGGCGTCACAAGCTGGTAATCTGCGGTCTAATTTTCATATGAAATCTGTGTAATTCGTTATAAATGAAATAGAGACAGCTAGAGACCCTTATTATGTGGGTATCTATGGATTGTAGACAATATAATATTTGAAATTTATAATTTGTGACTGACTAAGAAGGGTAAATTCCCCATCTCAGTGAAGCCCATGTAAAAGAACATGATTTTTATAAACAAAATAATATTATTTTTCGATATTTTGAGAACTGTAGAATCAATTGAAACGTTAACTGATTGCGGAACATTGAAGCATATAAACTTAATGTCAACAGTGGTAGTTAGCCAACCCGCGAATCGCGCGTGCGTCTTGCGCAATCTGAAGATGGTCCTAACCACGTTACTGTCGAGTAACTTGTATTGTATGATTATTGCACATTTATAGTACTTATTAAGTAGTAATAAGTTAAATAAATGTTACATTTCTTCCACAAAAATATTCATAACAACTCTGTTATTAATAAATTTCTTATTTAAGCTAAAAACATTCAAAACTATTTAATAACTGAAGGCGCCATTCTTTAAAATTGAATGCAAATAATTTCGTCTTCAGCTTTTGTTTATTGCTAATTTATTCATTTGAATCTCGTTTGTAGACAGTTGTTTTAGATTATTGCTATATTCTATGCATTGTCTAGATTTTTATATGAAACACTCGTAATTACCAAGATTGATGACAGAAATATAAAATGAAGTAAACTTCTTCAAAACTATCCAATTTGTAACAACAGACTTTATACAAAAAGGCTACGTTGTAATAAGAGACATTACGCTAATTTCTAGGACTTTGAGCTACCCTTAGTAGATCTCTGATTAGTCAGATTCAAAGAAAACTCAGGCAAAATATGTCATTACGAAATTTCAATCAGCTTATAGTCATAAATTCAAGAAAGTATACGCAAACACATTGTTACGGAAGAAAAAGCATTTTATTATACGAAAGGCCGTGAGAATCGTCGCCTCGCCTACGCGAAACAATTTCTTAGAACATTTATCATTACAGTAAAAGATGTGTGGCTTTTTTGTTCAATACACATTTTTTGTTCAAACCGGAATTTTCACTTCAATACTTGACCCCAAGTGATAGTCTTTTGACCTCTGTTGCTGTATTCTTAAAGCGCTCACCTGAAACTAAACTATCGCATAACTGTTTAATCTCACTTTGATTCCTATGAACTTATATGGGCGCACACTACTCGATTTTTAGTTGTTCAACTAAACAGTTGAATGGGGTGCGAAACAATCGACAATCGCACAACATTTGTGCTGTAGTTTAGTCAAAGGTGTGCGTCCGCTCTAAGTGGCTTATGTCTATCGTCTTTTAGACAATAAACAGTAATCTATTTCGATACTCAGTCTACCCATTCCTGCCAAAATGGCGCACTTATTCTTAATAATTTTTGACATTGACAGATATCATAGGTACGGGAAGTGTATACTGATCATCTAGCACCGGTTTCTTCTTAACACTGCATTCCATTATGATTCGTTTCCGTGACTTCCCACTGTCTGGACATGTAAATAAACATTTCAAAGTCATCCAGACAAGCTTACAATGTCCAGTTAATAACAAATTGATATGTAGAGATAAATGCAATCGTTATTAGAACTTTGAAGACTTCGTATACAGTCGTATATAATACGATGTATGGGTTTATCATAACTACAAATCAAATACAGAGTAACTAATTTACTTGTACAAAGCTCCAGATAGACTCACGAGTAAAGCGATGTAAGCATCATAAACTACATATCCAGAGACAATTATCGCTGTAATATTTCTCGTAATAACAAAACTGAATCAAGTCACGTACGGTCGAGGCTTCGCTCAATTAGAGAGTATATCTCTTACCGCGATCCGCACCCATAAGGAAGAGCCTTATCTTAAATTTCTAATCTTGTGACTCATATAATATGCGTTCGCGAAATTACCTACAGTTTCCTACATTCCATACTGGATGTAGAGGTCATTTTCTTCTTTAATGTATCTATGTAGTTGTGTAATTTGGTCCCTACTACTTTGTACCTTCCTTTAATACTAGTGGTTGCTCGCGAAACCGTCCTCAAAATTGAAAATATAATAATGCTATGCAGGCTGTTATTATATTGCTATGCGATGGCTAGATGTTTGTTAGAGTTTGTAGCCTAAACTTCTAAACGGATCTCGATGAAATTTGGCCTAGATTTAGAGAAGTCTTGAAGAACACAGATGCTACTCACATTTTTTTTATTTCACACGGATGTAGTCGCTGGCGATAGCTAGTCAGTTATGACTTGATTTACTGATGTACACAACTACTAAGGTTTAATTATTAATGTAACCGTTACCTCCCTTAACCGTTAACCTCTGCGTGTAGCAGTTAGATAAAGAACTATCTAGAGTACTTCTAAATGGGCAATTCGAGTTGTTAAAATTCTAAATTAGTCCAGTTAAGGTTACCGTTAGAATACTGGTTTTAAGTGCGCTATGAATATGATCTGTGGGTGTCGACAATGTCTTCGTACGGTTACGATGACGACTGTATTTGTAATTTGCGTCAAATTAGCTTATCCAACTTTGAAATATGACCATTGTTTGAATAATATTTTCGGACATTTTAGGGTCCAATTTAACTCTACATTGCCATATTAATTTGTGTGATTTCAATATTTAAAATGTAGTATTTACTGTTATAAAAATTAACGCTACCTACTCAGTAGTTTTGTCTTCAAATATACGCCATCGCAAAATTAAACTCCCCGACTACCATTCAGTTAATTTGCAGATTAGGTTAGATTAAAGAAAAATGCAAATTAAAAGGTTCATTTGCATAAGACAAAAAAGGTCCGTTCAAATGTAATAAGCAATAAAAAATATTGTCATAATCCCAAATTAATAATGCGACAGATCGTAATTTAGCACTAAAACCGCACCGACCCCGGCGAAGTCGGTGAAACTGTAACACAATCACATATTTTACGTTTTTTGTACGAATTTAATTGGCTAAGAAAAGAGCCGAGGCCGGTCTCAGCGGGGTAACTTCCAAATATATTTAAAAAATCCTCAGAACTCACCCATTACTTATGTCAAAGACGCAACAGGACGCGAGAGCAATTCTGCAATATTAAGCGTGAGATACGACCTCCTTCGCACTGACCCACATATCGATCCGAGCACAACGCTCTTTACGACGACTTTATGAAAAATGTAGTTTTTAATTCTGCACAGGGCCGGGTAAATTGAATACCAATACGAGGCTCTCCTTAACTGTAACGCTTATAAATTGCAGTTTCTTATGAGAGAACGACGGAAGCCTGTCGATATTTTAAGCTAAATTAATACAACCGCATATAAGAAATCAGTATCGTCATCTTTACGCTAAAACGAATCGACCTTTATGAATTTACATATATTAAAATTGGAATTTTCTCTTGTTGCAGTCTTTCTTCGGGCGGACGTACAACAACTTATCGTCGATATCGGAATGCAAGAATAATGGAGAATGCGTCATCAACAAGAAAAATAGGACCGCCTGCAAAGCCTGCCGGTTACGGAAATGTTTGCTCGTCGGGATGTCCAAATCCGGCTCGAGATACGGACGTAGATCTAATTGGTTTAAAATCCACTGCTTGCTACAAGAACAGCAACAACAGCATATACAACAAATGCAAACAAGTAAATCGCCTCCTACATTTAATTCAAACATCAATCCTTCATTCTTACCAACAAACCTGCTCCCAGCCGCCGCGTTAGCTGAATATTACAAGAGTTCAGAAAAGATACCTTTTAGCGAAGAAGTAACGAGGCAAAGCGTCTCACCGTCAGACTCCGGAGCTTCATCAGCTGATCCTGAAGATGATAACAGTTCACGGAGTACTAGTGGTTTAAGTATTTTTAGACCAGCCTCGTCTCCATGTAGTGAAAAAGATGTGCGATTGCAGGCGCTTAGAAATCAAAGTAAAGAATTACGGAGAAAAAAGCCTTCCTTACCACCTTCTCCTTTTAGTGTAGCTTCGGCTACACCTAGTTATCCTTCTAGAGGTACTTCTTTTCTACCTTTACCGACCGCGATACAGAACTTTAGGTCAATGCCTCCAGGTGTCCCTGCATGGCCGACGCGTAATGGCGGCGATCTCTTGCTCCATTCTCCTGCCGTAGCCGGTGTAGCTATAGAACAAGATCAGCCTATAGATTTATCTATAAAATCAACCGCAGTACTCTTCAGAAGTCCTAAAAGAGACGAAGTCAGCGATTCCGAACCAGAATTAAGTATTGATTTAAACGATGATAACGCTAAGGATATTATGAAGAATCCTCTTGATTTGACTCTTGTTCCAAAAAGGACAGAAGAAGTTCCGATGACTGGATGAGAGTTTTTCTTTTGTTTTTATGAGAAAGGGTTTGTCCCAATATTATGTTTTGTATTGAAAGTTATTCCTAATTAGGTAAACATTAAAAATGACTATCGAATTCTGCCATACAGTATTTAAGTGATTTTTTCCTCTTCTAGTTTACCTGACCTTGCTACCATTATGTTTATATTAGTTGCATAAAACTATGCTTTCAATGTAATGAATTATTTTAATTGTAAGAATTGTATTATAAATCGAAGAGTTATTGGTGTAAATATTTGAGATGTATGTGCCAGTGTTAGTGCCAGTTTATGTAATATGCCAGTGTTAGATATTACCAATTAATTTTATATAATGGGATGAACGGCCAGTCGAATCGTGAAGCTCAAAATTATCAAATGTACAAATAAATTTAAGATAAACTGTATATTATATCTGATTTGAGACATCTTATCTAAGTATTTATTTTAGTATTTAGGCCAGTTTTCTGAGTCATTATAATTGATTAAGCAGCAATTAGCATAATTTGTCAATATTTTAATATAATTAGTCGATTTATGTTTGGTTTTTGTCTCGCATGTTACATATCGTTATTTGTTTCGTTTTGTTGAAGATTTTTTGATAAATTCCTTTAATAATATGCCATTTAATGATGTTAATTATTAGTTTTATATTAACTATGTACTTATTTGCTTAAAACTTTTCTAAACATTAAATTGAAGCTACATTTGTAATTATAATTAGTTACCAAATGTATACAAAACAATGCAATTAGCAAATTAAAAAGACACGGAGCCGACATTTAATAATGTTCGTCATACACTGACCGCAGTTTTCTGTTCGCTTGAAACAATCGATACCGACTCTGTGAAGACCGTTTATGTTAGGCCTTAAATAAAAATAATTAAATTACATCAATTAATGTCATTAAAATGTAATTGCCAATTTTTGTAAAAAATAAAACGTAGTAAAATTTATTAAGGAGATGAAATCAATATTAAAATTATGACTTAATAAATGTTAACTTTTACATTCCTAACTTACAAGTTACTTAATTGGTTGTTATTGTTTTCAGTGTGATATTGATATTATTATGTGTTTTTTTTACATTTATAAAATAAATCTTAATATATTTCATGGAAGAATAAACTTGAGTGCCTTTATTGCGTCGTTTCATTTAAACCCGGTTAAAAAAATTGTAATCCAACGGCCGAATACTGAAACACTTAAACAGTGTTATGATGAGGACAAAACTTCAAATATCATCCTTTGGCGGCAATCAGATTGTAAGCTCTTACGAAGCTAAGTGTTAAAGTTCCGTTTCGGTAATCGGCCGTTAGAAGCAGAAATGTTCGTACATAAATAGTTTTAATTTTAGAAAACTAATTAATTTACAATTTAGTTTTTAAAAATATTTTTGAGATTATTACATACCTACTAGAAAATGAAATAAGAATAAGTTTCAATGATTTCAAACAACAATCAATCATTAATGTGTAGATCGGACATCAATATAAACTATAAATGCATTTATAATTGTTACTAATAAATAAACATTGACTTGGAAACGCCCCTTATCCTTGATTATGCGCATTAAATGCGGCCATCTTGAATTGTCGTAAGATATGAATAATTTTCTTAAATATTCAAATCATCACATGCTTAAAGGGCAATGCAGTTAGTGTAAAGTGGATTTGGCGGGGGATAGCGTCCTACCCGTCGGTAGGCAGGGGAAATACTCTTTCTGTGCGTCGTATATTGATTAAAGGTCGAGTCTGAAAATGCGGACGTCTATGGTCAGAGTTCGCTTCTCTATTTTGTTGAATTCCGGTGATCGCTTGCTCGTTTCTTACCTTATTCATTAATAAAACTGTAATTAAAATTTATTCGTCTATTTCCACGAACATACAAGACTAAAAATTGGTAATCAAGACTAAATAAAAGACAAAGTGTTGAATATAAGCAACGAAATATAAAAACCTTCCGTCATATAGTTATTTAATATCGCAATGAAAAAAGTATCACCATAAAAGGTCTCCACTTTTTTAATTTTATTTTTTACTTAAGTAGTAACTAAGAACAATATCAGAGGTAGAACATATTCCATGAAACAATTGCCTCATTGTATCTTAAAGTTACTGATCTGTATAAATGGATAGGTCATTGCGTGGAAAAGACAGTTTTTGCTTCGTTCCAACTTAAAAGCGCCTGTTAATCATGTCAGTTAAATCTATCTTTATTATTAGTTCGAATTGTAACCACCGAGACCGACAGAAACAGTCAGCGATAAAATTTATACTACGGTTTATAGCCTGTCCATTTATACAGGTCAGTGTTTAAATTGAACAGTTGTTTACAGTCCGAGGAATTTTCACTACTCGAATAACACGAGGTTTTTTGACCGAGCGTTACATTTTAAAGGTTAATCAAGTAATTTTAATTATGACATATATCGCAGTGATAATTTAACGTTACGCCTTACAACGCAATCAGAGCAGTCAGAATGCCGAAAAATATAATGCACTCATTTGTAAACTCGTAACTGTCCGCCTATCCTAATAAGGCCCGGCCACAATAAAACCTTAACTGATTTAATTGATATTATTAAGTCTTTCCGTTCTCAACACGACACCTATCAGTGTACACTCCTTCCAAAATAAAATAGGCCTTAAGTATTATTAGATAAGGCGGTAATATAATTTTTAAAGACACAACGATTGTGGTTCCGAGAAGATTTTTGTCACTCAATTCATGCGAAGTCATGTAGCAGAGAGGTAACAAATCATCATTTTTTCGAAACGACCAGCAGTCAGTCATTCCCCGATATAGCCGGGCTGTTTACGCGGGCGAAAAGAAATGTTGCTCGTTAGCGCGGATAATGGGAGCTTTGCATTATTGAGATGCGTACAGTTGTCAACAAAAGTGTTAAAATGTCAACTGACAAATATTCTTTTATATAAATATAGCAACATTCCAGTAGGAAATATAATTATTTCTACCTATTTGAACAATTTAAATTACTCACTTCTACAGTTTGGTCGTAATCGAAGACAAAAATATATATTTAGTAAAATTATATATTCTGTAGTTTCAACTATTTATAATTTCTATGTATTTTTTCATATAAAATTAATAACTTTTATAAAAATTTTCGTTGTAACTGTACTCCCGAAAAGTTCCAGTTCTCGGGTCTGATTTTAACGAGGAAATATATCGGCCTAATTGAGATTACACCTCGTGCAGTTGGGCTCCAAAAACTCATGTCGTTATCCCATAGATGGCGCTGATTTATTAAGACATCTTCTGAATAGACAGCTCGAAAGTGGAGCACTCGGAATGACGGATATTTTTCAACCGATTCTCTTCATTATTGATCAATGCTGAAATAAATGACAAAATACTGACACTTTTGATTGTTAAGATAAGTCAGTTGACAAGATAAGTAGTTTATAATCTTATCTATACTATCTATAATAATATAATAAAGCGTAAACACACACTTCTTTGTTGCCTAAGGTGTCAGCAATTACAGCATATTTTTGAATAATTCTTTTTTTAATGAAAAGCCCTGCACTTACGTCACGCTTTAGGCTATATATTTTCACGCCATTAATCTTAGGGGGTTAATATTTAGGATAAAAACCCTAATGTGGGAAAGAGACCATAAGTTGCTGCCAACATCAAGGAAGCAAGATTGCCATGGTTTGTCATCATGTCATGTCATTTTGACATTTGCAATTGATTATTTGACAAATGTAAGTAAACAATGAATAAAGTTTTTATAATTTCACGCGGATGAAGCCGCATGGGAACAGCTAGTTAATATTATAAATGCGAAAGTATAGATGAATGATTGTCTAAGGTTACCGCCTATGTGACTGAACGAATCTCGATGAAAGTTATAAATGTAGAGATATAATCTGGAAGAAGACATGGGCATGGGCGCTTTTGTTTTTTAATTCCACGCAGATGGAGTCGGGGGCGAAAGCTAGTGAATATGTTGTGTTTTCTATAAGTAATTACATTATTTCGTATGGAATGGATAAATGTTCTTAACACTAGATCGAATTTGAATTAGCTTATAAAATCGCTCGAAGTTTTATTTTCTCCTTTTCTCTAAGAAACTTGTGCTTTGTTATTTTCTTTATTTTTCAATAAATGTATTTAAACTAATGTGTTAGACAACTAAAATTTTTGTAAAATTAAATAGTCATTTCCATGTTTCCATGACATTTTTAATGATTGTGTTTACGCATAAATTTATTTCCTTAATACAAGCGCTACGGGTGTTTAACAGAGATAAATTGTCTATCGTAAAAATTAAATAAAAAACAATAGATGGGACATTGCTTCTATTAAATATTTATAAGCAAAATTGCATTAAATGTCACATTTGAATGTAACGATCGACTTGTTAATGTGTCTATTAACATTCTAGAAAACCACTTCGATCTTCTAAAGAGTGTTGTTTTTAGTAGAAATAGGAACATTTATGAATGCGCTAATTCTATATAAAATGTGATTTATTTATTGCTAGCAACCCGCTGTTTTTTTATTCGATTTTATCAATGTTAATTCGCTCTCTATGAGTGTGTAATATTAAAATATGTAAATTGCATTTAGTTAAGTTCAGTTTTTCTTACAATTTTTATGACAAACGAGCTGTCGCCCGCAAACTTCGTTGACGCAGAACATTCCCGTGTGCATCCAGCTTTTAACAGCTACCTTCCAGTCAAAATCCCGTCCAAATCGGTCCACCCGTTCCAGAGAGAGCGGTCCGGTCGCCATTTTAACAGTGCGGAAT
>LD688936.1:687564-699575 GCA_003118335.3 Papilio memnon
CTCACCTGAAACTAAATTATCGCACAACTGTTTAGCTTTGATTCCTATGTGGTTATATGGAGCGCACACGCGAGTTTTAGTTGTACAACAAAACAGTTGAATTGACTAGGAGGCAATCGACAATCGCACAACTGTTGTGCGATAGTTTAGTCAAAGGTGTCATTTCTAATACCCTATTGAAATTTATAAGCACAAACAATTTGTATGACACTAACAACTTGTAAGGAAAACAGATTACCGTGTTAAATTGTATCTAGGGTTGGAGTATTGAAATGTTCTCTAGTTGTAATTATTATGTAAAAGTCAAGAAAAACTATGTTCTACTTTTTTTTTACTAAAATCAACAAATTAAAATACTTCGCGCTTATACTCTTTGGCATAAAACGACTAATCTACTCTTTGATCTATGACCACCCAATCATTGCTCGTCGGGGCAGAATAAAGGCACCTAATTATAAGACTGTCGTCACTGTTACGTCTTCATTACCTATACGTGACTGATGACTGCGCTTTCAAGTCGCGTGAAAACAAATTAGATAGAACATCAACTGATCTATGTTCTATGAATGGACAACCGCTTTCGTTTCATATTGTAATACACGTAATGCTTTCACACGAAGGTAGCACATAGAGCAGTAGGACAGAACAGCGTGCACAAAGTTACAATGTGGCATTACTAAAGTTATTGTCATATAAGCGATATCGCTAATGATTAAAAAGTACTGAGAGATTATCACCAATATTCATAAAACCAAATGGGAGTAATTACACCAAAAAACTTCATATTTTGTCAATATTACGAATACGTTCTCCCAGCTGTCCTGCGATAGACCTCTATTTTGATACGTGTGATTTCAAATAACAACACTAATGTTCTGGCATACTGTTCTGCTCTCGTGTGAAATCATAAGCGTATTTCCTTGACTTTTCCTTGTATCAAACAATACAAGTGCAGTTATAATGATGTAATGATAATACGCCTATAATTGACAACATTATGTTAATGTTCATTATTGTCCTTCAACGAGTCAGATAGGCTTTGTATTCTTACAGCAATAAATCTCCAATGATTAGTACTGGCCAAGGAATTGATTTTTTTTTATAATTACCAATAGGTTCCAATTTTATAAAGTTGTTACAAACAGATGGTGTGTAGTGTAGATTATTGTGTACAGTCAACTACGTAAATATGTATACAAATAAAAAAAATTGTTTTGTTTTTTTTATTTGTATACATATTTGTTTATAAATTGACGTAGCGTACATATTTTTGAAAACAAAAGCCTACACAAGTTTCTAAATATTTTAATGTACATATTTATGAAGCTGATTGTATATAGCTTGCATTTTTTTTTACTTATTTGTATAAGAACTGATGAGAAAAAAAGATTGCGTATCTTACAAATATTAATAATGTTGACATATTTTTCATGTGAATTGTTAAATTTCGCTTTAATGAGAGAATCTTTGACAATAATATATTAACTGTCAATATTTGGTGGCTATAACATACATCATGCCGCAAGTCTATAATAATTGGGATGGACAGAGGAATAACATTATGGAGAATTATTAGATCAAGTGCTAATAACGATTAAATAGTAATAATTCTGTACTATTAAATAACTATATTTTTAAGCGTTACACTTAATTTATAACTTATGTTAATTCTAGCTTTCACCCGTGACTATGTCCACGTGGATTTAATAAAAAACAAAAGCATGTAGGCTATGTGTTCATCCAGACTAGGCTCTACATCTATGCCAATTCCATCGAGACCCTATCAATCGTTTAGGCGACTAAACTTTCGCATTTAACGTACTTGATTTAAACTTAATTCAAACAGTTAAGTATACATTTTTTATCATTATAATGGTATCAGAATCACATTCTACAAGAAATAAACGTATACAAAAATTTGTTTAGAAAATGTCCACTTAGCCCATAACGATCACATTAACCCTAATAAACATAGACCCAGAATAATAAAGATTTATATCGAAATCATTATAGTACGAAAACTCGCCGGTCGGAATGGTTTCACCAAAGTCAAGAGATCACTCACTATGGAAATTTAAATTCAAAAGTCGACCGTAGCTCGGTGACCGGAGTTATCTTAGTTGTCATTTTGGTTCGCGAATCATGCGAAATTGATGACCCAAAGCCATCTGATAGTACTAACAAGCGGTAGCAGATGCACGTGCGATGACGATCTCTTGAAGGATTCTGACGTGTGCTCAGCTCTGGGTGTGCTCGGGTGCGCCGGCCTGTGTACGCATTTGTTATTTTAAAATATTATAACATCTGCAACAGCACAACTTAAGGCTTGCTTCAACTATTACGTACCTTCGTATTGTAATGCATACATAGGTAGTTGAGACAAACCAAGTATGGTAATCTACACAAATATCATAAAGAGGAAAGTTTTATTTTTGTATGTATTGAAATAATTCAAAAACTACAGGGCTGATTTAAAGGCTACGTTAACAGTGAGTAACACAGGCTATATTTTTATTTTTTAATTTCACGTGGACGAAGACGCGAGCAAAAGCTAGTCTTAAAAGTTGGAACATGTCACCTATATCTACGTTAGACTAGGATAAAATTTCATCAATAGTTAATACTTATAAATATTGAATAAAACGTGTGATTACGCAAGATAAGGTGAGTTTCGTGACATCGGTCCCTGCATTTAGACACGGTCGAATTATTCTTACAAAGAGCACGGACCAGTTCCGAGATCCAGATTCGCGGACAAATTGTCTTAAATGCGAACGACGAAACTCGAAATAAAAAGCAAATCATCTGGCAATTAGCTGATTAATTGTTTAATTAATTGTACACTCTGTGGCGACATTACGTCCGGTTGAAGCGGGTTTTTTTGCCGAGTGACAGACTCGAAAGATATCTGCGTCACCAACGTTTTTGTGCAACAATTTCTGAACGATAGCGGTAGATAATTTGTAGCAAAACAAGGACAAAATTTGTGAACAATTAACCTTCATTACGTGCACCAATCTTTTTATTGTGGAATCTTTAAAACGTAAGTGATACAATTACGAGAACTTTTTCAGAAAAATAACATCGCATGTACTATGCTATGACAACAAAAACGCCAGAAATGAATTCTTTTTTTTTTTAGTTTTCCGTCGTAGGAACTGTGATCATGCATCAGCATATGAAGATGTAGAAAATTTACTACATAGTAAACATTTCTAATGAAATTAAGAGCGCGCACACACATTTAACTAAAATATCGCACAACTGTTTAGTCTAGAATCAAATTTCTATGAGTTTATATGGAGGTGCGCACACTACTCAATTTTTATTTGTACAACTAAACAGTTGAATTGGCTGCGAAACAATCGACAATCGCACAACATACCCGGCTCTAAGACTCTATTAAACTACCTTTAATTCCATTCTATGTTTGGCTTAATTCATTTGTTATAAATTCGCAACGCAATCAACAATTCGAAAATCTTTAAACCAATTAATGGGTACCAATAACCTTAATTTCAATGCAATAAACCATACACGACACATACCGCTATCCACAAAAACAACATCGAATATGGATGTAATGAAAATCCATTTTTAAATACAGTTGTGAAACGATAAAGAAGATTCATGCTGTCATCGATGAATCCAGTTCAGTATTAATTACAGTTGGCGACTGTCGAGGCGTAACCAAATGCAGGTGAATTGTTTTACTGTAAATATAAATGGACTGTGGTCCGCGGCGTCCGGCTCGATCGATGTTATGGCATTCGTTGGCCATCGCATTCTCATCCCAATTCGCGTTTCCCTGAGTACGTTGACATCGAATTAAAAACAATATAGAGTGAGACTCTACTTGACTCTACATATTTTCGATTTGGAAATCTCATTGAAGACAGATGCTAAACAAAATTGTTTAAATACCAAGAGCGTGCGCACACCTTTGACTAAACTATCGCACAACATTTGTGCGATTGTCGATTATTTTACAGAAAATCCAACTGCGTAGTTGCACTAAAAATCGAGTAATGGGTACCTTCATATAAGCTCATAGGAATCAAAGCGGGACTAAACAGTTGTGCGATAGTTCAGTCAAAGGTGTGCGCTCTAACAAGCTTCAATACGATATCTTATTTCAAAATTTAGTAGTTCAAGTGGTAACATAATTTCATACTTCTCATAAAGCCTAAAACAAAGGTTAAATTTTCACTTGAATTGGCGAAGGTTTTTCGCTTGACAGGTGCTATAAAACTTTACGAGGATTGAAGCCGCTCTTCGCGTTGTCGTCCACTTTGCAGCAAAAAAATTGGAGCATGCGTACACTGTGCGCTCATGAAAATTAATAAGTATTTCGTCAGAAGCCCTCTGTGGTGTGTGCACCCTTTTTTTGGAATTTTTGTCTGCAATTTGTCCTTTTATAATTGAATACGGAGTTTATATTTGCCGCTTCCTCTTTGATAATAATGTTATTTAGTGTATTTTGTTCTTATCTATGTATTACTTTTTCCCATTTATTTAGTTCGCATATTTCAAGAAAATATCATTACCTATTAGAAACATAAAATCACTAGTAAGACCCACATTGTATAGATAAACGACTACGAACTATTATTTACGAAAACATATTTTTTGGAATAGCAGAAACAACCATAGTTTAGCAGAATTTTATTTTTTATTAATTTTACTTGCAACACCACTGCATCATAGAAAATGTAGTTTTAGTAATATTTTAATTATTACTAAAATATACGAATGTAACATTATATTATATAATTATTAATATTAATTTATATAAAAATTGTAATAATTTCATTCAAAAAGTAAATTAGATGATGTACTATATACCGTTGTTAATTTCAATTTCTCGCCGCTGGTTAAATCACAAAAACAATCGAGTTCGATTTTTCTTAAAAATTAATACGAAAAAGCCGAAAACCGGAGACGAGGCGGGCCGTGTCCGAATATGGCCGCCGAACGGGCGGTCGGTATAAATGATTCGAAATTGTTTCCGTGAGTACGAGACACCGCAAAAACTACGTGTCACAACAATAAATCATTCGATGCTGGCGAGTTGAGTTTACTCGATTAAACGTACTGTTCGATTGTCGATGCGACGGTTACATACGAACGTACGAGATACAGACCTAACAAACTACTAGATATGGCAGATTTATAACATAATATCATCGATATAAATATAAATACATGACAATTGATAATTATAACAGAAGATCGCAAAAACATTAGTGAAAAAAATGACATTGTTTTTTTTTCATAATCAAGATTTTTTTTTCAAGACGTATGTTGTTATTTTTATCCCTTTGACTTTGTACTTTTTCTTAATTCATATTTTCAATTGCATTTAATTCTAAAACTGGACTAACAAATGTTGATGATTAACGATGACAATTTTCAATAACTCCTTAGCAAAATTGTTTTTTCTTTAAGTAACCATATTTTTTTTGACATGTCTATAACTTTTATGTGTTTATTATCGCGAATGTCTATAGAGAGTTGTAAAGAAGAATGTCGTTCGGCGTTTTTTGTTTAAAGCCTTTTTGAAACTTCTTTTTGCGCTTGAATAATATATTTGTGTTACATTGAAAGGTTGTGCGTCGCTTCCTTATTTATTGATGTTCGTTATAACTGTACAATGAAATTAACGTTATTAATAATGTCCGACGGCATTATTAGTGGTACATTTTTTGTTGCCAACTGATCAATGTAAAAGATTGCAATCAAAAATCAAAATGAAAACGTTGTTGACAATCCCTTGAAATCTTTTAAAAAAAAGAAAGATATTTGTTTTTTATTTACTGTCATCATCAACTCAATATAAGTATATTCTTACTGCCACTCGGAGCTTTTTGTTATAGGTAACTAGGTCTTAGTCACCCACGCTGGCTTACCGGTTGACTTCACACATATCTTTGAATTTCTTAAATATCTGCAGATTGCATCACAATGCTTTCCTTCACTTCATTTGAAAATCGAAAAAACATATTGGTTATTGCGGGATTCGAACCCAGGACATAGATTTGAAGTTAACTTAACCTCTAAGCCACAGACGCTCTGGTTTATTGGGCAATTTTATTGTTTTGTTAATTTAGTTTAATCTCTACATTGGTTTTATGTTTACTAACTGATTTAAAAACTTTACCTGTAAGAATTAATTAGTTTTTTTTTTTACTTTTAAGTTCTTCTAAATCTTGCATCGTAGTCCGTAAACACTGTAGATAAGTGCTCGTATATAAATTCCCTAATAAGAAATATAACCGTTTATTGCAATTAAATCCAATGAAGGCATCACAATGACGAATTAAGAAATTCCATCTGTGACAATTGTGATGCTGTGCTACATAAAATCTTTTTGTAAGAATAACTGTAAGAAGTCCTTTATGATTTTAATTATTTTATAAAAATACCTTTTCGTAAGTAAAAATTAATTTATATTTAGTCTAATTTCTCTCGAGAAAATCGTGAGATAGAATGAATTTATGTTTTTATTCACCTATGTATACTGATAGTCTAAAATTGCATTCCTTCCAGTCCAATCTACAAACAGTACTGCTGAACTTATCAAAGAATAACTCATCTGCTTATACCATGATTAAATATAAGAAGATTTTTATAATTATTCTTTCTTGAATAATGAATTAATTGTAAGTATAGTTTTGTAAATAGGCCATGAACGATATGGACATAGAATGTAGTCGCAGCATTCTTCTCGATGAGACTTCTACAGTAATTATTTATGAAGTCAATCATTTAAATTGCCTACAATTAAGATATCTTTCGTATAATTTGCGAGTAAAATAGCACATTGAAGATTTATTTTATTCCTCTAATTCCATTGTAATGGATTCATTTAGTGCGTTAACGTTTAATCAAATAAAAAGAATAAGTAAATTCAGAAACATGTTAATTTAACATTTGTCAATTGTTTTTGCGGCGGAATACTTACACGGAATTAAAAAAAATATCAGTTTATATGTTAAGTCCTCGCTTTAACTAGTAATTCCATACAAATTTTGACGTCTAAATCTAAACTATCGCACAACTGTTTAGTCTCGATTTGCTTCCTATGAGCTTATATGGAGGTGCGCACACTATTCGATTTTTAGTTGTGCAACCAAGCAGTTGAAAACTGCAAACCAATCGACAATCGCACAACAGTTGTGCGATTTTTTAGTTAAAGTGCCCCCGCTCTAAAGATGATATCAGTCATTGAGAACTACCTAGAGAACATCATCAAAACCGGTTCCGCAAATTGTTCTTAATCGGTTCGAAAGCTTAAAAAAACTGGCAATACGACTGAGAAGTATCATGCCTATATGGTGTCAACCGAAAAAGTACAACTCGTAAATAACAAACGCGCCCGCATGCATACGCAATGGAACGTCCCAGTGTAAAAAACTGTAACTCCAAAAAATACCGACTCAATAATTAAAGTGGGCAATGCTCCCACGGAAGAGCAACGCTTTCATACTTCGGATGGTTCGCGCTACGCGAGGGAAATTCGCAACGCCCGAAAACGAGAATTAAGACATAAATATGTACATAATTATACGATATACAAAAATTGTAATAATGCTAAAGCTGCTTTCGTGTGAACTACAAACTAATAATAAACATTTTCATAATAAACATTTTACTATCTATATTTGTACTATTTAATTTTATCCGTGATTGTCACATTCACTGTAAGAAATATATGGATTAGGCATAGTGAACAAAATTTTTTCACCGGTACTTTCTTTGGCAGGTACTATATCAGTTGTCAAGTTTAGTGCCACCTCGTGTCCTTGTATTGACATGTGATAAAACCTTTTCCCAAATGAACGTAACCTCCATTTTTTGTTATAAAATAAAATAAACTGTGCCTACAAATAAAATCTTACTAATTTTATAAATGGGAGAGTTTAGATGGGTGGATGGATGGATTGATGTTTGTTAGAGTTTGTAGTCCAAACGGTTGGACGGATCTCGATGAAATTTGGCATAAATGTAGGGGATAGTGTGGAAGAACACATAGGCTACTTTCTTTTGTTTTTTCTTAATTTCACGCGGACGGAGTCGCGGGCAAAAGCTAGTGTAAATATATATATTTTTTAAATTACATTAGATTAGAATAGAATAGAATTTAAATTACACATTTCTATTTTTGCCTCTTATTATGTGCTCAATCAATCAGAATCTGCATATGAACCTTCGTAATTTATTTGATCCAATAACCTTTTATTTTCGAACTAAAACTCAAAAATTTTTACTTTCAAAATCACTCCATAATTATATTTCGAATGCAACAATTCAAACATTGCTGTATTCTATAAATGGTGCTAGAAAAAAGGCATAAATAGCAATTGAAAGCGCGAAAGATCTCAATCGGTACATCAATTAAAGCCTCGCCGCGTGGCCTGGGGCGGCGATGCAGTCGTGACTACTGCCCTCTACTTTATGTTGGCACGAACTCGTGGGAACATAGACTGCTACTGTGCTGAACTGACAAACATTATCGTTCTGTATGGATTTATCAAAATTTAATATTTACGCAAAATTAACTGTGGACTCTAATCACAGTTACGCATTAAACTGAGAGTTTCAAATATTGTTTGAGGTTTTATGATCTACAGTAATATTATAAAGTGGAAAGGTTTGGATTTTTGGATTCTTGTATGTATTGAAATAACTCAAAAAGTACTGTGCCGATTTCAAACTTTCTTTCACCATTAAAAAGCTACGTTATCAGTGAATAACATAGGCTATATATTTAATTTTTACCTGGACAAAGTCGCGGGCAACAGCTAGTGTTAATAGATGTTAATTCCTATTTGTACACGCAGGTGTTATTCCTACATCATAGTCATATTTTATTTATTGTCAAATGAATTTAGTACTAGACAACTTAAGTAGTCAAATAAACTGTATTCACAATATCAGATTCAAGGATAGTATATCCTATTTTTCTAGTACTTTATATTGAAAGGAGGCAAAAGAGCACCGGATCGCCTAATATTAATTAATCGCCAGAGGAACTGAATGTAAAAATGCGCTAAATTATGAAGGAAAGCGTTCACTACGAAAGAATCAGTCTAAAATAAAATAACGAATTGAATAGAGCTGTGCAAATCCAGCGACGGGCGCTAATCTCAAACGATTTATTTAAATTGAACAGTCGCCGTGTCTAAATATGGGCATGCAATAGAGGTGTGAAGATCGTATCGTGTCTCCGGCACGATTTATGAACCGTCATAAGATCCCCGGTGACGGTCTATGGTGTTATTATATTAAGGTCATCTGGAGGTCATTCGGATGCAATTATTGAAAATATTTACATACGTTTCTACACCTCATTATACGAGCAGTATTGATGATATCAAATACAGATGTACGGAGGCGATAGATTTAAATTTATTAAAGAAGAGATGCATATGTTTTGCAATCATGATCCAACAGAGAAGCTAGATATTTAAACTTCGCATAACTATATGTAGATTTAAATTAAAGAAAACAAAATACTATTGTACTAGTTTTCGCCCGCGACTCCGTCCGCGTGGAATTAAGAAAAGTAGTAAGTAGCCCGAATGTCAAATTTCATTGAGATTAAGGCTGCAAACTCCAACAAACACCCATCCGTCGAAACTTTCTCATTTATTGATAAGATTAGTTTTACTACACATTTTATTGAAATTATTGGGTTAAAATTCTGGTCAGTCCATACTAAAATACCAAAATTCAAATAATTGTTACAATTAACAAATTCATGAGTAACTTCGCGTGTTTTCTTCTAATTTTGTTGTTTTTAACTGTTTGGCGCTTCTGATAGTGAAATGATTTTTGATTTAGATATAATTTCTTTATTTACTTTACCTTACATTCCTGTATTACAAATATAAGTATTTTTAATAAATAAAAATATACATTCATACTTCACAACGAGGTTAATGCAATATCCAGCAGTTTAACGACACACTGTCAAAAAATGACACATAACGTTTATTTAACGACGATGTCACGATTCTCGTAAATGACATACGACTCGATAAAGATTGTATAAAAGCAACAAAACAATATAAGAAAACAGCAAGACAGGTGTGGTCGGTGGCGATGTAAACGTCAGAAGACAATGTTATAGCCATTATAACAAAATACTGGTGATTTTACGACGCAGACTTAATAAAGATAACATTATAAGGGCAATGTAAAACTAAACCTTTATGATGAATATAATTTTAAGTGCTACTTATTAATTTAAGTGACAGTTTAGGACTCTTCAAATCAGCAAAAAAATGTACTAAATTATACTAAATTTAATATAAATAAGAATACTTAATTTAATAACTTGAATTAAGGGGATTATTATACTGTATACAGTTAATTTTCAAAGCAACGGGCGGTAATTGCGTCGGAAGTTAGATATGTCATTATAATTATGGCTTGGATCCGGGATATATAGTTATGGTAACATAATAACTTGATTCACTTTCTTATCCATAACACACATAGACATAAACAAAAGTTTTGTATACTCTGCCTTGTCTCTATTTGTTTTTAAACAAAATAACAACGACATAATGTAAATAACATGGTTATTTTTTACTCTTCATAGATGGGCAATTTGTTTAACAATTTAAGTGGGGTTTTTACAAAATGTCAGTAAAAAGAAAAGCACAAAAACTGCGTCTTTTTCATACGACGCCTTAAGGATAATATTACCTTTGTTTACAGCTTTGGGTCCAGTAATTTTTCGTAAAGCGACTTCATTTTGTTGACTACAAAACTTTAAAATGCCTTATTAAATCCTAAATTAAGTACAGGTAATTATATTATATTAAAATGAAATATTGGTCACATTAATAATCACCATTATAAACGACGCCCGCCCTGTAGCGTGCTCTGGCTTTGCATTCGAAGATTTTTTGTAAATATTTTTCGTTTTATATGAGTAACCAGTTTACCATGACCTCTGTCCTATTTTATGTCAGCATCTTAAAACATTCAAATACAAAATTAAAGTGTAATTACGTAAAACAAATTGCTTCAATCTATGCAAATAAGGCACACCTCGGATACAAGTTGCATTTCAATTACTATGGACATAGCTTGTACTGTGAGCGTACTGACTCTATAAGGTAGCCTTATTAGCTGCTCTAGAAAAAGATATTGACTTAATCTACTGATCGGTATGTGACACTTGGAACCAGGTCAGTTTTTTACTTATTTGCAAACAAAATATAACTATAATGTCACTTTAGTGGGCGAAATAGAACAAAACATTCGGTCTCAAAGTAACAATTCGTAGTGAATTTAGTTATTACTTAAGACAGTTTTAGTTTTGCTTGAATTATTTAAAGTCAAGTCAAAGAAGGCAAAGCACCACAAAACAAAAGTCTTACAGTATTTTAAGATGAAGGAAATAAAAACGTCGATAGCGGAGCAAACCACAGGACACACAAATATAAGAATTCCATACATCCAGATTGGTTACGATCAATAAATCAGTCTAACCAAATAAAGCGAACTGAACTGCCATTTAAGGTGTAGTGATCTGAATGTAACACGAGTACGGAATAACGCATGATCCTCGACGTAAATTTATATTGATTTGTTAGGCAATAGGGCTCGGACTACTATTAAGCGTCCATGATTGCAAGAAAGAAAAACCACTTGGTATCACATCCGTAGATATAAGTATCGGAAAAAGTGGAAACATGTCTCGAGTTATAACGAGACACGCTCTACATGGTATACTATAGAATTTTAATAATAAAAAATCACAGTTATTACAAAATAGATCGCTCGACAAACTGAGATGGAAAGAACAGTGCGCTATTAATTTGGAATAAGTTCTCGACTAAGATCTAAGATTGAATAGAAATGCTTCTACGATCCTTATATGAAAATGAAATTAAATTCCCACAAACTGAAGCAAGAAAATGATTGAACGATTACTAACATTTATTTACATAAACATAAATGCATATAAAAGGACTAGCTGTTCCCTTGCGGCG
>LD688936.1:702282-715052 GCA_003118335.3 Papilio memnon
GCCTAGTGACCCTAACTTTAGGGTAGGCACCGAGCCCCTCGGTGGGGACGTTAAGTGAGCTGGTGATGACATGATGACATTATAAATGCGAAAGTTTCGATGGATGGATGTTTGTTAGAGTTTGTAATCTAAACGGCTGAACGGATCTCGATGAATTTTGGCATAGATGTAGAGCATTGTCTGGAAGAAAACATAGGCCACTCACTTTTGTTTTTTTTTAATTCCACGCACGCATAGTTGCAAATAATGGTCTCGAATTTAATATTTTTCTTATACCCAAGAAATTACTGTATTCATTAACTGGAAGAAGTTATCCTGAAGTCATTTACACCATAAAGAGATCACAAATGATTACATTCACAGCGGTAGCTCTGTTTGTCCAACGCAAGAAATTTTTACTCTGAATAGATTATTTCTTGTTTGGCTTTGTCATACTTGCTTTTTATCCTTGCTCATACCTTCACGCCCATGATTACTAACGCATCAGTTTAGACTGTAGAGGTAACATACGTGAGATCATCTAAAGGGGATAATTGTGGTAAGAGTCTGGGATCGTAAGGTGACGTCACCTTCTTTAATAACCTAGACAGTGTTTATCAATTTGAAGATACAAGATCTTAAATTTCTTTTAAGCCAATAGCCTATTGGTTTGGGGTACGGACTACCGATCTTGCGGTCGAGGGTTCGAATCCCGCCATTCGACTATTGTCGTGAACCAAGCCTAAAGTGTAGTTGGAATTGTTAAAGGAAATATTAGTAAACTTGCTTTCGCCCGCGACTCAGTCCGCGTGGGATTAAAAAAAATCAAAAGTAGGTATCCTATGTGTTTTTCGAGACTATGCTCTACATCTATGCCAAATTCCATCGAGATCCCGTCAGCCGTTTAGGCCACACACTTTAACAAACATCTATCCGTCCATCCATCCATCTAAACTTTCGCATTGTGATAATATTAGTAAATGAACAAAAATCTCTTAGCATTTAAAAAATCTCTCGACTTTGTAGAACGGTTAGCTTTAAAGATCGTCTTAGTATTATACTATAGGATATATAAAAAACAAGTTGTCTGAATTACTTGCTAACCCTAGACCACCCAAGTCTTAAATCGTAACGATAAAACGGAACACCTACTAAGGAACCGCACTAACCTATTCCATAATTCTAAGAAATGGTTGATGTTCCTAACCTCGAGTACAATCGGTTAGACACTCGCTTAGATTTACAACCAGAAGTGAATCATAGGCACCAGCACAGCGCACCTGTCAGCGGCTTTGAATGCACTCACAAAAACGTACGAACCGGGCAGCCACGTACGCGACCTGAGACATCGCGAAAGGGATAAGGTTGCGACTATAGTGATGAATATAACGGATTGCAATGTCGCTCTTACTAAACATTTGATTTCCAACTAGCTGAATTGAAGTAGATGATGATGATTTTGAAAATAATAGCATTTTTATATCACCCGATCTAATAAGAAGAAAAACTACATGTCTAAAAATTACCTTGTCACATTGTCTCCTTTGGCCCACACACGTGGTGTCGCCAACCTTGAGAAGTTAAAATCTATTATAAACATTTAATATAACTAAATACTTAAAAACCAAAAGTATAATAACATAGTCTATTATCTATAGTAGCAACTATTATCATTTATTTTTTTACTATTCACATATATCTTTATTCCTTATTTAGTGCATAATATGTTTTGCGTAATTTGTAAAAGAATAAAATCATTTATTTTATTATATTCACCCTACTATAACCACAACCTTAGCACATGAACACGTACAAGTCGGGAGCGTTACAAATCATACGCAGGACAGCGCTCTGCGCGCCACTGCGGCGGAGCGGCGGCGCGGCGCACTACTCGCCTTTGATTCAGTCGGCGAGTGCTGAAGGCGCGGTTTCCGCATTTCGTAGTATCCACACATGATTTGTACCGCGATAGTAAGATGTGCTGTTTATGGGAATTTTACGCGACAAATTCTCACAGATTTCTCCAATGCTCAATTCCTGCCCAAATTTTTGAGTTGTATGTACAATTTTTTCTAATAAAAGTTTTCTATATCAGATGTTTTAAACTAAGAGTAGGCGCACACCTTTGACTAAAATACTGCTACTGTTGTGCGATTGTCGATTGTTTCGCAGCTAATTCAACTGTTTAGTTGCACAACTAAAAATCGCGTAGTGTGTGCACATCCATATAATATAAGCTCATAGAAATCAAAGCGAGAATAAACAGTTGTGCGATAATACAGTTTCAGGTGTGCTTACGATCTAGTATTTTTAAAAATGTTAGTCGAACAGCTTCTGGTGATCTATTATATTAGTTCTAGTATAGTCTAGTATCTATAATTATCGAGATAGATTATTAAAATTTTATAAAAGTCATTAAAGAAATTTTCTTTAATAGAAAGTTGATACTTCAGAGCAAATACTGTCACTATTTCAAAGAAACCGTACATCATAGCGAAACGGTCAATTAATTAAAAATAAAATACATTTCTTCATAGATACCTAATTACCTTTAAGCGGCGCGGCATCGGTTTTTTATTCGCTATAAAACAAACTGGAGCGTAGCGGAGACACGCAACGGGACATTACCCTAATTAATGACCCGCCTTACGAAGCCGCCTTTATCAAATGAAAAACGGAAAAAATAGAATAAATACCCTTTAATGGTCAACCATAGATTTCTTAGATAAAACTTAAGTACTTAGAAATATACTTCAAAAGTATTGCGGAGAGTTAATAATTGTTAGCAACTTTGATTGGTCAAATAAGTCAAAAATTGGTTCCACTGAGAAATACATTTAGTAAAAGTACATACATTTATGGATGTTAAAGCAATTACACACGACAGAATAGAGAATTCTCAAAAAGATAGGCGAGTAAACAGTTATATGAACACAATTCAAAGACTCGACGTGTCTGCAAAAACTAGATAATCAAGCATAAAAAGTGCATAAATAAGGCGTCACATAGAGACCACTTCCGCTCACGTAACTACAAGAAAACATTGAAATGTTGGCTTCATTAAAACCTCGCAGTGGGTGGTAAACTACACAAGCTCGCAGAGGGCGCCACTGTAAATAGAAGACAAATTAAACTAAAGCTCAGTTGAATGAAATAAATATAAACGAAATCAAGCATTGTTTTAAATAATGAATTATTAATGATTACGACACTTATTATAGACGGAGCTTATGAATTGTTTGAGATTATTTTCAGAATTCGGCCGTCATAGTTGTTAATCATTGAAACACTATCTATACTAAAATAATAAAGCGTAAACACACACTTCTTTGTTGCCTAAGATGTCAGCAATTACAGCATATTTTTGAATAATTCTTTTTTTTAATAAAAAGCCCCACACTTACGTCACGCTTTAGGCTTTATATTTTCACACCATTAAACTTAAGGGGTAAATATTTTGGATAAAAACTCTAATGTGGGAAAGAGACCATAAGTTGCTGCCAACATCAAGGAAGCAAGATTGCCATGGTTTGTCATCACGTCATGTCATTTTGACATTTGCAATTGAGAATTTGACAAATATAAACTATAAAATAAAGTTTTTAT
This sequence comes from Papilio memnon, assembly GCA_003118335.3. NCBI lineage: Eukaryota > Metazoa > Arthropoda > Insecta > Lepidoptera > Papilionidae > Papilio > Papilio memnon. Next base: position 705,868 of record LD688936.1, read on the forward strand.
AATTCCAGGCGGATAAAGCCGCAAGGGAACAGCTAGTCTTGGAATAAATTTGTTATAAAAATGTTAAAACAACATTGAATACTGCAAGTGTATATGAAAATATTGTATTCTAGAACCTTAAAATACATTAAAACATACTAGACACACAAATTTCATCAAATACATTGAAACCAGCGAACGTTGACCTCCTAAATGGTAATAAAATGTTTTAAATATACCAGCAGCATTTTAAATCCATACATAAAGTAGCAGTTACATAAACTAATTAATAGATCGTGATTTTCGTGGCCCCGTGGAAACTCATTATGCTAAATAGGACCTAAATTGAGTTTATAGCATCATTATGGCTTTATATGGATTGATGGTTGAACTAAATGAAAAGAATCAAGAGCACGCCGACATGACGAGCAGATGAGTGGATGTTATTGTACGTAGTGTCGAAAAGTTTTCTTAACGAGGCGATGACGAAATAGATTTATAGTTACGTCATGGAGTTTTTGGTTTGATTTGTAATATCTCACTTAGAAATATTTTTATATCACTGGTTTTAAAGACATAGATTACATTGGTAATATTTTATATTGCTGCATTGGTTACTTATTCTTTAAAATTCTTTACAGATAGATTTTTAGTATCATCTACAGACATTTTGAAACCTAGCTGAATCTAGGCATTCTCAATAATTGTTACAAAGTTTCCTGTCAAGTTAATCGTGGAATATAAAATCCAACAGACAGTTAAGTACATTAATTTTTAAACATGAACAAAAGAAGATCGTTTCTCTTAACTTGGTATTAACAAGTAAAGCGTGAAAAACATGGGCATAATGTTTCGAATGACAATAAACAACCTCATTTTTCACTGTACATGCGCATAAAATTTTTAAACAGGTGTTACAGTGTCATTTGCACCTACTATCGCTTCTAGGAGACATCGAGCCTACTATGGTATGCCCTTTTCATAAGAATGTTAATAATTCAATAAAAAAAACATTTCCCGATCCTCTACCTGTCTCCACCTATCCAGTAAAGAATAATTCATTTTTTTGCCGCGAAAATTGTAAATTTAAATTAAAACTCATTAAGTATTTTGCTTCATCAAAATGCGCATATTTCGTGTCCGACGCGAGTTTTTACGAAGGCATACCCAATGAAGGTGCATCCTTGATATTAAAGACAAATTTAGTCAAATTGGGCGTTGCGCTGGCGCATAATTCTTCGTCAACAGAATACTGCCAGTGCGACAATTTCATCAAATGGGGTCAGGTTTTTTAAATCATCAATAATTAATACTTGTACATATTCTCTTGATATATTACAATATCGTAAAACCATCACCGTAGTGTTGTGATGACGGACCACCGTGAAGCATTAAACACTACGATGTTAAACTAAGTTTATTAAAATTAAACATAATGAAGACGCTTTTTATTCGATTACAGCCGAGACGAATTACAACCTCAATGAGTTAAATGTGAATATTAATCTGCGATTACTTCGCCAGCTGAAAGTGAAACTGACGAGGTCGCGGCAATTTATTTAAGTAAACATTCGCGGTAAAGTAGATGAGCTTGTTATTGAAATTCAACGAAATAACAATAAAAACTTATACCTATTGGAATACGGTAAAATAAGTTTTTTGGTTTCCATTAAAACTGTAGTGTTCATTCATATACACAATGAACTAATTATGCTTCATTGTGGATGGTTAGAAAAGTAGAGGAAGACCGAAAAAAGTATGGATTCAAAGTGTAAAATCAATTCAGATATGTATGGAAGAGCAGTACATACTGTGCCGACCCTCCGTAGGCACAGGATGATGAAACGAAGAACTGTTACTATAAGTCTTGGACATCGCCAAGATGAGAAGAGAATAGATGCTCCTTGAACTGAGTATCAATATTTTTTCTCGTTAAAATTAAAACTGACCTTATGGATAGCTTATGAACTGGAATCGATTAATTATAAATTTCACTCCAATTGTTAACATTTTAATTGAATGAACCAGATTCGAAATCGTTTTTCTCGCCCGCCATTTCAAACTAATCAGTCGTTCAATGAACTCAGGAATCAATTAATACGCAAAACTCGCCGGCTGCCACAATTTATCATCGGAAGTTATACTCTGCACTCAATTCGTAAGAAAAAAGGAACAATGCGATCACTTGTAACGGTAGCATTTAGAGATGTCCATTGCCAGTCGATATAATATCGATATCCATGCAATTTCATATCTGAGATATAACATGAAAATTGTCGTAAATGTATGAATCTATTACAAATTTTATCGATGAAGTTACCTAAACTTTCTCGTAAGATTTCGTGCTAGGCCCCAACAATCGGTTACTATATTTACAAATGTACTGCTAGATAAAGCTACTGTAAATGCTAAAGAGAAGGTATTTAGATATGTCTTCAAAAATTATTTCTTTAAAACACAATGTGATGCAACCTGTCTACGTTAGATTAGAATAAAGCCAAACGATCTTGGTTTTACCAGCATGGTACACTAAGGCCAAGTTATCCTTAACTTAGGGAAGGCGGAACACATTTAAAATTGATGATACTTGTAATTATTTTTTTTTTAACATAGTAGCAACACGTGTCGTTCCAGTAATTGGAAACCATTCATAACCTGAATTCCATTTCACAATCCATTCAAGATTTAACGACGAATTTAGTTCAATCCCTATTTAAGTTTATCTCTTTTTTTAATGGATATATCAATACGGTTCTCGTACGACGCATTATCAAAGCATTTTTGCATACAATGCGCTTGCTACATCGTATGTAAATTGTACTTCCCAAAATGTAAGAGAAAGTCTTCAATTGAAAATACCAATTCACGTATTCTGTTTTATTGATTGCTACAACAAAATCAATATTTAAGAGTGTGCGCACCTGTAACTAAACTATCGCACAACTGTTTAGTCGCGCTTTGATTCCGTTGAGCTTATTCGCGCACTACTCGATTTTTATTTGTGCAACTAAACTTTAATTGGATGCGAAACAATCGACAATAGCACAACAGTTGTGCGATACTTTAGTCAAAGGTTCCGTTTCCGCCCGTTCTGAATATAAAAAATGATGCTTTTTAATTTTATCGAAGTTTATCTTTCTATTAAATTACTTCTAAAAACTGCAATAACGCAATTTGCATTTTGAAACAAACGACCATATTTCTAATAGTCCTATAAAAATGTAAAGAAGAAAAATGAAAATTCCTTTATGATGTGATTATTTTCACTTTGCCTGCAATGATAGTCTACTGTGGTCTAGATGTTGAAGGCTGTGACGTAATTAACCTCACACTCTTTAGTAAACGGATGTTAATTGAAACGATTCCACGTATATTCATACTGACAGTGTTCGTTCTTTAGAACACTTTCACAAGCCCTTATTCAGGTTAGTCAAATAAGATGTCGCTGAGATTGTTTGCTGTTTCCTTTGACTTTTAAATGACTAGATCTGTCAAGCACGCTCATTCTATTTTGTTTAAGAAATCGAATCTTGTTGATTGCGTGCTGGTTTTGTGCAAATATGTAAATTTTTGAGTCAATATGTGTTAAAGACATAATAATTTTATGTAATTACATGTATGGTTATCATCTTTATCACCGCAAAGAGTAGCAGAAATTTTTAATTATAAGGGTGGATTTTTGCTTAGTCCGTTTCTGCATAGTCAAAGACTGTTTCACTTTCAAATATAATATTTGCCTTAAGTGGACAGCGCATGTTCTATTGTAATGTAAACATTGGTAAGAGGACACACACATCATTTTATAGAACAAATTTTGATGGGAATTTACGCGTGAATAGAAAATTTAGAGTGAAATTGTTATGCACACCTGTTCCAGCATAATAAGTACAGGACATGTTCTAAGTAAATAAATAAAGTTTTCGTGTAGACATTAGGAGGATAATGATATCAATGAATAGTAAACAACTTTCGCACTCCTCCACATCGGCCCATTAGCTCAGTTGGTTAGAGCGTCGTGCTAATAACGCGAAGGTCGCGGGTTCGATCCCCTCATGGGCCAAATTATATTTTTTTAATTTTGTGCAACTTTTTGATCATTGTTGAATTGTGAAACAAATCATAAAAACTTCGTAAGCGCCGTATATATTTTGACAGGTTTCAACATTTTAATACAATGTGGACCTTAAGCTTGGTGTTATAATCTAAGAATCAAACTTAGGGTCACAGCTAATAAATTGCTGAAAAAAGATTCACTCCCGATAACTCATAGGAATATTCTAATCTTTAAATCTCCTCCTATTGTTTGAATTAATCACACACAATCTAATAGATTCAAGGACTATAAAATTCTAAAATGGTTGAAGAATACCTTAGCATAGCTAAACTATTGGTAGAGACCGGAATACCAGATTACTGATCATTCTAGATAAATATGGTAGCTAGGAATTTTCTAAAACAAAGAACAAGCTTAAGGTGGCCCTATATTGGAACAAAGACCATTTATTATCATGTTAATGGGAACAGCTAATTAATGAGGTGCGTGGAATTCGTTCGACGGCACCGATCGTTCCCGGATAGCCTATTACGTCTAGAACTTCGTTCAGTCTAAGTGAAAACTTTGTGAGATTAATTTCAATGGATAATTCAATTATAAAATAAGTTTTTAGTTCCTTGCTGATAAATGTGTTACTTTCTTATTGCTTTAATACTTTTATTTGGCAAGACTATTAATTTTTGTATCAAACAGATAAACTTATCTTTGGTGACAAATCTCAGTTCACTAAACATTCTTATGGCTTTGATTTCTACTATTATCTCCCACAATATCACAACAGCTTCCTCTTTTTCTCTCTTTCGTCTTCTCTAACGTTCTACATTCTCAATTTCAAATATGCAATTAAAGTTGTCTATTTTTTCTACAAATAATTCTTTAATTACAAATTCTCGTATGTCGAAATCTTTTCCTTGGACTTCTAATAGAATCTTCTAATGTCTGCACATTCACGATTCAGCCACGATATAGACATTGGCATTCAAGAACACATATTGTGATCATATCTGGCGATATTTATGTCCCATTTTATCTGAATCTCAGCTCCTACAAATGTGATAAAATGTAGAATGTCGCGATAACTGACTGTTTAATCGCTTATTTGAGAATCGGAATTATTTTAAGTAAAACAATTATTCCCTTTTATCTTTAAAAAATATTAATGGCACATTCTTCAACAAACATCATAGCATCACAAGAAAAATTATGGAGAATAAGTCTTTTTCTATCAAGACATGCGAAATAAATATAATCTTCGACGATATTTGGACTTATACAACTAGCATCTAACAGAAAAGTTTGATTTCAAAAGAAGATTATAAAATCGAATACTAAATAACACTTTAATCTTATCCTTAACGCTGATTGCTTATCATCAGTCTAAAATCTGTAATAAACAGTCAGTTGTAAAGCTAACCGGAGTTTAAGGGCTTTAGAGGATAATTTATTGCACAACTCATCGGTATTTACGCTTGATTATCAAAATCGCCGACACCAAGTTTTATTGCATCCATAACTTTTTCATATCGTTCCGAGATCGCTCCGACTGCGTTCTTGTTAAGATGACAATAATTGCTCCCACCGTACATGCTTACATTTTTAGATTTTATCCTTATTGTATGACTATTATTAAAGGTCTTATTATGGAACTGTTTCTAATAATATTATATTTTCGAAAATTTCAGTAGGTAAATGTGTACCACTGGAGATTCCCTCGTCTTAGATGGTCATCTGGATGATGAACCTCATATCAAAAATCTTTTAAAGCTTAATATTTTCTTGTTTTGCGTTACATTTTAGATCTTACATGGATTTAAGGAGAGAAAAGACTAGTACAATCTCTCTTTTTGCTTCAAAAATTACATGTGACAAATCAACAACAACAAAATGTAAAAATGATTTAATTTTTTTTATCAGCTATACAAAACTGGCCTTAACCTGCTCACTCACATCTTGGTTACACTTTAACGTTCAGAATTACGTGCTCGAATAAAGTGTTTACATTAAGATAAAGCCTTTAAGGTCATCACATGCCTTTTTGTTCAGTTGAAAAATTTGAATTGCAAATTGTATTAGCCACAATACTATATCTACATCGAGTATCTGATATCTCTTACATCGCGCTTTGTACTAATGGTGTACACAATGTTAAATGTTACATCCAGGTGTTTTAATTTATTTAATCTGTGCTTTCAGTACTAATAAGTTAGATTAAATAAAAAATGAATATAGGTGATTTATACCTTTTTCGGTCTAATAAAGTACTTAGTAATGTAAAGTTATTAAAATGCAAAGCAAAAACGAAATCTATATCTATACTAATATAATAAAGCGTAATCAGAAAATTCTTTGTGGCGTAAGATGTCAGCAATTACAGCGTTTTTTTGAATATTTATTTTTTTTATAAAAAGCCCTACACTTACGACACGCTAAAGGCTATATATTTTGACGCTATTAAACTTAGGGGGTAAATAAATTGGAATGATAAAAATTTATGGTCGTTCATCGTTCGCAAATTATCTACTGCTAAGTAACTGGTGATTGTTGCCTTAAATCACATTGCTAGAAGAAAGTACTTTAGTTTAGTACCTACTTCCATGCTACCTAGTCCATAACATGAACCAAATTTATTTTAGTAGTGCAAGATGATTTAAAATGATGACATAATATGAGGTAACAGACCAGTTTAAGAAAGTTCGTAACTCATATTATAAAAACTCGATATCGAAGTATCGAAGATTGAATTAAAGGCGTTTAAAATACCACTATTTTATTGCAAGAAACTGACGCATATCAACTTTCGTCGAAAGTTACACCATCAACGAAATCGGCCAAAGGAACCGCTCCCTCAATTGATTTATTGACCTCCGCTCACATGCTATTGAGGTCCCCCGATATATCTCGAGATATCAGCGAACATCTTCTTAGAACAAGTGGTTTATATTCTATATTTGGTAATTCAACCGTTATTTGCTTAAAACGAATGTTACTACGATTTAACCTTTGCTTAATGTAACTTAAATGCTTACGGTATTGATGTTATTGGCAATGTACTGTATTTGCCAATTTATCGATTAAAATATACTCTCTTATGTATTGAAAAACGGTTTAAAATAAAACAGAAATTTAGAATTTTATCGACTTGAATTTTTCAAACAATGCATTAAATATTTCAACTTTAATGCTATAAAACAAATTAAATCGCTTACATTACCAAATCTTCGTTTTAAAATCCGATCAGATAAAGATGTTATCTTAAGATATATTTAAAGGTTTTATCTCTTTTATGTCTTTCTTTTCCAAATATGGCGCACTGAAGATGCCCCTACGCACAGCAATCGGTATGCGTTCGAAAGTACTAATTTAGGTCTGACCACGTTGCTTCACTCAGCAGTGTTTAAATGTTTTTTGTCAGGTTCCTTTTGAATTTACCGTAACGTTTTTTATCAATCGTAATATAACAATAAGCGGTCATATCAGAATTTGTAGCTGTATCTCGTTACTGCGACTTGATAAACTATAATTTGTCGTTCGATTGAGCCTTTTTGCTGATGAAAATGAGTTCGTAGATATGAAAAAAATATTTAATACTGCACCGATTTCATAATATAGATATATTTGTATGGTGCAAATAATGGAAAGGACAAGGAAGAGGTGGGAAATGGAATGTTTTCTACGTAGAAGTACAAATGCCTTGATTTCCTGGTTCTTTTTAGGCAGAGTCTACAAAAAGTCAAAACAATTTATAGTTTTACTGATAGTGATATAAGATTTAAATTTAAGTTTAAAAGTACAATATTTTCATCACTTCAATAGTGGTCTTAGTAGTGAATATGTTCGTGCATTAATAGCCGTGTTTCCAGCTGCTTTTAACCATTCGTTGGTGTTTTTGGTTCTATAACTTCAGGGAATGCGTTTCCGAACTACGTATCTTGAGTTTTACTCCATTGAAACTTAGTTCAATCTAATGAATCACTAATAATAGAAGCGTAAGAAAAATTAATTAGCTCAAAACAATTGACAACTTGCGATACCAATTCTTTAGTACTACGGCTCCTAATTAACATGCGTAAGTTGGAACTAAAAAAAGTAAGATGGCCCTATCGGGATTCGACTCACGTAAGTGCTTTTTGAAGGAAAACCTATTAAATTTTATGAGTGTTTTCCATACTTGCCTTGCTCCAATTTTTTTGTGCTCCGCGGTATGTTTTATTCTTGGAATCGATGTAAACAAACTAGATGAGGCATGTTACTATGTTTTAAGGTAATCACAATTATGATAAATAAAAACAATTTATTACTAGATTGAATTAATTAAATCAGGTTATGCCTCAAATATCATGGACCAAAAAATCTTTGTGATTTTTCAACAAAGTTAGGTTTATTCCAAGGTATACAACTTCAGAATTTATTCAGAAGCAGGTCATAATATATTAGTATTAAGTGTAATTTCTTTCGGCAGCAGACACATCTAGTGGTACATATATCCTGCACCGAAAGGGCGGTTCAAGTCACTGTGCCGAAATCTTGATCCTCGTAAAATTTTATGTGTCTTGGACAAAGCGAATTTTGTTAATTAACCGTTTCGACCGCTCCTTGGTGCAGCTCTTGTGTGATAGATAATGTTCCTTCTCTTTTTATCTGTGACTCGAATCTTAATTTCATTGCAAGTCATGTGGAGGTTACATATTTTTAAAAACGGCCCCAGATGCGTTTATGCGATCTCAGTATTTGGACTTTTGTCAATTTGGGTGGCTCTTTGTCAAGATTGTAATTGGACATTAAGCGGTTTCGTCTTGATAATTGGGGTACTGACCCCTGTGTGCAACAATGTAACATCACTATTGCGTTAAATCTGAGAAAAGATTATTTTTACATTTAAATTTGACAGTTGCCAAAGATGCCTCTTGTACAGAATAGACACTGCACTAATAATGCATTTGGATTTGATATTCTTTGACATGTAGATGGTTTGACAGAAAAGTATGTAATGGAATACAATTTACGGTCTAAGATAGGTCTCCATGAATATTTGAAAAGTAGCTGTTCCTTTGCAGATTCATCCGCGTGAAATTATAAAAAAATTGATTTCATTGTTTACCTACATTTGTCAAATTATCAATTGCAAATGTCAAAATGACATGACATGATGACA
>LD688936.1:733470-746638 GCA_003118335.3 Papilio memnon
TCCAACTTGAGATAGCAATAGATTGACGTACAGAGGGTGATGTCGGGCACAAGACTAGATTGACGCAAAAGGTGTTAATGGTGAACGCAATTGTATTAAGTTCAAATCACCTTATTCAAATGTTAACAGAACTTAGGTTAGGTCTCGTTGTTTGGAATCTTTAGATATTTCCACCTATACTAATATTATAAAGAAAGATCTGTATTTTTGTATGAAGTAACTCAAAAACTACAGGGCCGATTTCAAATTCTTTCGCCATTAAAAAGCTACGTTATCAGTTACATAGGCTATATTTTTATTATTTTTTAATTTCCAACGGACGAAGTTGAGAGCAACAGCTAGATTTTGTAATTAAATGTACATGTAGAAAATGTACATATAATTATCTATTAAAATACAAGTATTTTTTTTACATTAGCTGTTAGTATTCAAAATTCGGTCACTATTAGAGAAATTAAATGTATTTTTCATGTTAAAATCCTTTATCTCAAACCATCATATAATTGTTATTTAAGTGTATTTATAAATACAACCTTAACTTTATTGTAATCTGTAATTTTTAACACTGTATATATTTTGATTTGATAACTATATTTGATAACAAAAGCCACATAACTTAATTCAAAGTCGATTAAAAAATCGCATAATCGATTCTCCAATCCAATGTTTTAAAAATCTCAAAATCTCGATTCTCCAAATAAATTCGGATACACGTAACGGATTCATATATTTATACAATCAACAAACGAACGATCTTCACTACTCTTAATACAAAATTAATATGCAAGCAAACAATTGTACAGCATCCTTAAGTCTAAGACATAAGGTGTATTTTTCATTGATTTAAAGTTCTTCAACCGCAGATGTATATTTGTTTTCGGAATTTATTGGCTTTTATACGTATCGAGTGCACGATAATGCTCATCGTGCGTATTTTGCTTCATATAAAAAAGGATCATACGAAGATACCTTTGTTTAATTAGCCCGAAAAGGTTAAACAGTTGATTTAATGTCCCGGCCGTCCTCACTTTAATGCGGAAAAGTTATGAGACGTCCGACTAATGAGATCGATAACTATAATGAAATAAACGTTAATGAACAAACATTTATATAAAAATAAGCCTTATTGTGAGGTATTAGGTGTTATTTTTGATGGTTTCAATCTTTATCCTATTGCCGTTAAGCCGCAGTAGATGTCTCATGCAGATCTACACTAAAAGACTTTTGTAGGTCTATATCCTAATTACTACCTTGTAGCCGGCAAGTTGTAACGGATGGTCATTGACGCTTCACGCACTATTTCATATTGGGCGCAGTTACATGGTTCCACACTTAGTGCTCATAATGTAAGTTTTGTAAATCAGACACTAAAATTGTCTTTAATAGATCTAGGAGAATTCGAAAAAGATGTGATGACAACATAATTTTGACTTGCGATAGTGAGCTATCATCATCATCATCTTAAGCACTACGGCCGCGGCTAGGCCTGGGCTTAGTCCAGTAAACTTCTCCATGTTTGTCTATTTTGGGCCTTTTGCTTCCAGCCCTTAACACCGATATTCTTAAGATCGTGTTTTACGTCATCTAGCCATCTAAGTTTCGGCCTACCACGCGCTCTTTGTCCATCGGGCTTACTTTCTAACAGGCGTTTAGGAACTCTGCAATCATCCATGCGGGCAACATGTGCTGCACAAAGGAGTCGTCCAATTTTGATGACCTTGATAATGTTTGGCTCTTTTGCTATAAGCTATCATAACTTATAATAGTTTATCGTATGATCACCGGGTCAAATAACTTTGTATGTCTATAAACCTTGTAATTGCTACCTTGTCAATGGTTGCACTATATTGCAACATTTGAGTAAGAAAGAGACAGACATGTTCTTTATTACCAAATGATATCATTACTGTGGTATGTTTACAACGAATTGAAACTCCAGCTTCTCTCCAATCTTAACAAAAGGTTACGCGTGTTGTTTTGTTATTCAATACGTCCATAATTAGGTTCCGATATAATTTTTCGCGCGCATAAATTCCCGCCAATTCACCGCTGACAGCTGTCATTAAACATGTCCGCCATTACGGTATCGATGCGCGGTGAATTTCACTTAACTTCATTGTAATTTTGATGCGATTTTGGAACGTGATGATAACACCTCGACTTGCGAAGGAAATAAAAATCCTTTAAAAATGTACTACGTTTGATTTTTTCCCTATAACATAAGGTCACTGTTTCAGAATGAACCTTATTAGAGGGCTATTGTGTCCTAACTACATGTCGGATAAAGCGAATAATTCTAAAAGGGTTTCGTTGTTAAATTCATAAAACTTAAGGCTTAATTGTTCTTTAAGTATGACTTTTGAGTCTACAATATTTATTGTAGATAGGTTAGGTGTGGTTAGGGTGCAATTATAATATAATTGATTTTTTTATATACAGTCGAGTATAGTCTTAATATTTAACACCACATAAGTTTTGGAAGTCGTATCCATGTTATTACACGCGACTGTACCTAATTCAAAATACAGATTGTATACCCCCGAACATTGTAATGAGCTTCGATGTGAAAACTTCCAGAGAATAAGTAACACGTCATTTTAAAGAACACGAACACTACAATTTGGTATTGAAGCGAGTACAATCACTTCCATAAGTTGATATGTATATTTGATGAAAATAATAAACACTAAATTATTAAAAAAACTAATAACATGATATCAGTCTCGATGACATTACATTTAAGAATAAATTATAATTAAATAACATAAATTAAAGATATATAAAATAAAAGAATAATTCAATGTAACTAATATGATAAATGCGAAAGTCTAGATGGATGTTTGTTATAGTTTGTAGCCTAAACGTCTGAACGGACTACGATGAAATTTACCATCATCACCAGGTCACTGTACGTCCCCACTGAGGGGCTCGGAGCCTTCCCTAAGTTAGGGTGACTGGGCCTTAGTCAACCACGCTGCAATGCGGATTGGTTGACTTCACCACATATCTTTGAATTTCTTCTTCGATATGTGTAGGTTGCATCACGATGTTTTCCTTCACCGTAAGAAACGTCGGCTAAATTATGTACATATGAAATACGAAAAATCACATTGGTACATTGCGGCATTCGAACTCAAGACCTATAGATTACAAGTCAAGTGCTTAAACCCACGAGCTACCGACGCTCTCGAAATTTACCATAGATGTAGGACTATACTCTACATATTTATATATTTACTTTTGTTTAGTTCTGCGCCGACGCAGTCGTTGGCGAAAGCTAGTTACTCGTAGATCTAAGTTAATTCATTCGTATCGTCTCTCGTTAGAATGTAACTGTATATTATATTAAACAGGAGTGCGCTGGCTAATGCCTTCCGGTGAGTGTATCGTTAATCTTTTGATAGCGATGCGAATGGTCCCTAACCAGTGCGATATGCATACTCGAAGAAAACACGTTCAATGGATATCCTGCGGACTAAATTAATTATTTTAATACTTACAATTTTCTTATTTTTTATATATTAGTTGGTAAACGAGCGAGTAAACCGATATGGCGATGCGACCGTTGCCCATAGACATCCGTAATTGCATATGGTACCCTTAATTCATGGAAGAAGAGAACCTAAAGACGATATTTCTTCTTACATGTCTCGTCCATCATTAGTCCACTTTCCCTTACCATCCTTTCCTTACAAGAAATGGGTGAGAAAGAAAAGGGACTAAAATTTGGCCTCGGGGAAAAGGTTGTTGTAAAGTTTCAAGTTTTTTTTTTGTAATTGGTGCTTTATTTAACAGCGGATTAACACAGCCTTAAGGCTTAAGTTAATGATAGGGACCATCTTCCTAAGAATAGTCTATTGGGATATAATAGCAAAATCATACGGTCAATTTATTACGGTCAATTTCTAATAATATTTACCAATGAATTTACCGGATTAAGTATTCAAAATGTCCAGTGAATATTAAGGAATGGTTTAGGATAAAAATTAAAATTAATCAAATGGTAATTCTAAATATATTTCTACTATGTCAATACAAGTTGTATGTATGTATGGTTGAGAACGCGTCTGGTGCCGCGCGTGCGGGACGCGTGCGGGACGCGTGCGAGTCATACCGAGCGAGTCGCGTGTCCATACATAAGGCTACCTGCAAACTTATTCATGAAATAATATTTCACACATTTCATTCAACACACATTTTTTTATTGTTAATAGTGTCCTCTAATATACTTTCTACTTACTAACCAAGACTTTTCAACATTAATGTTTTGTGTGATTTATTTAATTGTTGAATGGAGAGCCAAAACTATAACTAAATTATAATTTTTAATTGATACTGATCTTATCTACTTCTACAATTATAAATTCTGTTTATTAGTTTGGAAAACTAGGTGAAAATCTGCGTTGGTTATATACCCCGTATTCAGGCGTTCTACTATAGCGTCTAGAAGAAAGATCTTTACAATTATATTAAGAAATTCGTGTATATCTGTCCTAAAGTGGATACGAGTCGCACTGCTAAATGATTTATTAGTATTTTCAGATCTAAATTCCATCGATATTTATCTCATGAGCCAACGTAGTGTCGATACGGTCAACGCCACTTTTTTTGAACTCCTTACTTAGATTCCCATTTCTTACGACATTAAATGGATATAATGGATCCATAATTAAATAGTTTTTATAATCCAAGAATTCGCATTTCAATTTCATTTAAGTTTTTTCTTTTACTTCCGCGTTTCAGAATCGATTAATATTATACAAATAACTCTACCATCGAAATTCAATTATAAAATTGAGCAATATTTCACCAACCTAACTTCCTACGCTACAAATAAAGCTTTTAATTAAAGGGAAGCTTTCGCGGACTTTAATTGCTAGAATGACAGGCAATATGCATAATTTCATTCGACTACCATAATTATCTTGCATCTTCCTCGTTCATTTGCAATTTAAGTGACGATCGTGAAATACTAAATTTAAAAATCCTTGTCTGAAGGGATCTGTAAATGAAGTTATTTTCATGAAACAATAAAAAATTATGCAAAAAAAACAAGATGCTAAATTTATTTGTTTCTAACGTTAGAACAAAGGCTTGGCCACTATAATTCTTTTTGTGTAATATGTCATTAAAAGTTAACCGTAATGATTTTTCCTTGGTCCTATTTATTTTTCATTATTTAAGTTCTATTAGTCTGAATTACTTGAATATGATATTTTTTTCCTTATAAGAAAAGCATTACCGTATAGAATTATGTTTCAGATCAGGGAAGAAAGTTGTTCCTTAAAGGTTGCTACGTAAAAGTTTTGGTGACCATAACAAGAAATGTCTTTAACGATTTCCCGTTTATCCAGAAATGGTAAGGATAAAATTTTCTAAAGAACAATATAGCGGAACTTCGATAAATAGAGCTGTTAACTCTAACCTCGGAACATTTTAAAATGGATATTCAAACGGTTCAAACAAGAAGTACGAAACAAATCTAATGTGCAATATGCAGGTAGCTGCCTCTACGAACTTAGTAGCACCAATAGCGTAATCGTTAAGGGAACAACTTTCCGGGTTTGCATCCCACCATTCGACTATTGTTGAAAACCACAAGCTACAGCTTAGCTGGAGTGGTAGTTTAAGAGCGGGCGCACACTTTTGACTAAACTATCGCACAACTGCTGTGTGATTGTCAATTGTTTTGCAGCCAATTCAACTGTTTAGTTGTACAACTGAAAACCGAGTAGTGAATAGTTAAAAATTGACAATTACATTTCCTTTAGTATACCAATGTGATTTTAATGAACTGGTTTCTGATTAAAAAATATGTTACCAGGTCTGCACATTTTAGCGCATCCTCGTACCTCCGTGAGAAACGGTCCGGTCGTGAACTGGCCCATCCCGGTTTAGGAGATATCGCACCAATCGGCCGACATCGGGCGACGCGCTTATGATCCGTCCCCGGGTTTGCGCTGATTTATTCGCTCAACTGCCGATCGTGTCACGAACCGCCGTGATCGCCAGCACGACACCAACTCAGCAGATACACCGCTTTGCTAGGAATCCTCTAAAACGATAAATTGTCTCTTCCAGACTGCTTATCGACTTTTAACTCATCGTTACTTCGAATAAAAATAGTTTAGTATCCAATTTCTTTCACAGTTATTGCACTAAAAATTAAAAGGTTTCCACTACCTAAAAACTGAACTAAAATGTATTGTTAGTTACAACAACATAATTGGCAATTATTCATTAAATTGTCTATTTAATCCTTTTGAGCCCAGAGACATTAGCATCAACTTGCCCTTATCCCTTACAGAGGGTCGGCACAGTATGCGCTGCTCTTCCAAACATTTCTATCAGCCGTCATATCTGAATCCACTCCCTTCTTAAGCATATCTTCTTTCACACAATCCATCCATACTTTCTTCGGTCTTCCTCTTCCTTTGTAGCCATCCACATTCATTCTTAACACTTTCTGGTTTATGTCCCCATCGTTTCGTTTAAAAGACAACATTTGCAAAAATTATTGCAATCTAGTTTTATGCGTCGACTTCATCCGCGCGTAATTAAAATAAAAACCTATGTGTTTTTTTATATTTACAATGTTCTATACATTTGCCATATTTCATAATATCAAACAACATTCCATTCATTCTTCTAAATGTATGAAATATGATTTAAAACGTAATGACTTTTTTGAAAGAATACACTAAAATACTTAATTTAACGATTAAAATTTGCAATCCCAAGTAAAGATTTACCGTACACCGTCTTATATTAACCGTGCATTATTTAAAACCAATTTATTTTATAAAATATATATATGAGTATAATTTAAGTAAGTGATCTAAGTATAATTTAAGTATATTGACGACAAGATAGGCTATGGTATACACCATATATGGTACATTAAGGGTAAAAATAAGAAATTGGTCGTTTTTCGTAAAACCTTTAACAGCTGGATTGAGGTGATTATTTGACCATGTGGTAATGTCCACGTTAAATATTATGAGGGTTGTTAATATTTATGACACTTAATTCGGTTGAGTATAACACGAAGTATCAGTAGCGTGGAGAATAACACTGACTTTGGTTTTTATTTGTCGGACGCAGGGCACAAGAAATGGCGATTATTAATTCAACTGGCATAATAATAACTGGCGCCAGTGAGTCTATACAATCTATGCCTGGCCTATACTACTGTTTAACTATACTGGCCAAGTGTGTACCACGGATAAGTAATAAACTGGCTTCATTTGTATTTCTTATTTATCTATACTTATATAATAAAGAGTAAACAGACACTACTTTGTAACGTAATATGACAGCAATTACAGCATGTTTTTGAATAATTCTTTTTTTAATAAAAAGCCCTACACTTACGTCACGCTTTAGGCTATACATTTTCACGCTATTAAACTTAGGGGGTAAATAAATTGGATAAAAACCCTAATGTGGGAAAGGAACCATACGCTACAAGCTACCAACATCAAGGAAACAAGATTGCCATGGTTTTTCATCATGTCATATCATTGACTTTGCAATTGATAATTTTATCATGACTTTTGCAATTGATAATTTGACAAATGTAAACAATAAAATAAAGTTTCTATATCACGCGGATAAAGCCGGGAACAGCAAGTTAATAATAAATAACAACAATAAATGTATTATCTACACAACAATAACGAGTTAGTGAGTTAGTTGTCAAACGTCCTAAAAGGCAAAAAAAAAAAAATCGCTATCGCTTATAAATTGCTCCGTGTCACCTAAAATATTAAATTTTATGTGTTTCATCGAGATCGAATGGAGTATTTCAGTATGAGTAACTGTTATAACTTAATTTCAACATAAACATATCCGTAGCCGATCTTTATTCTTGTGATCGCGACGAAATTAGTGTGGCGTTGTTTTATTATATAATTATAATAATACGGGCAACTGCCCGCGACTTTGTCCACGTATTAAAAAACATACATGATAACAAAATCTTACTTGAATCGTGTCCAATGTTGAGATTAAAAGGTGCATTTTAGATCGTTACAAAAGTGTATCAATCAATAGTTTGTGCACTTAGATGAAAAGAATTCAGATACAAAACACTTGTATAAAGTTTGAATAAACCGTATGTGATTCTATTCACTTCAGTTTATGTCGAGTCAGCATTTCTAACTGTATTAATTGGTCTATTGTAGCATCTTTGTATAGTGATCTCGATTTTATATATTTACAATGCACCGAAATGTCGATGACCCTTTAACTAAGATTGGATCATAAACAAACAAATACTTAAATTATTTGTACGTTTTATTTTAAATTGGAGGATATCTTAATAAGAAAATGTACAATTTTTTAACATGTAGTCTGCGAGAAAACGGGGAAAATTGACCGAATTACAAACAAAATTTTAAAAAATAATTTAAAAATAAATAATATAGTAGCAACCTACCAACTGCTAGATAATATGACCTCTACCAATGTCGACAGGTTACACAAAAAACAATCCAACTTGTTAAAAGATAAACGATGTTTTAATACGTTTATTTCGTGTTTATACCGCATTTAAAACTATTGTCCATTTAAGCCAATGCAGTAAAAAAACATTTACTTCAATTGATCGTTATTTAACACATCGACAAATATTAAAACCCTGTTAACACGGAATCATCGTAAAATACCAAACAGAGAAGTAACACTTGTTACCAGTAATAAAAACTCAACAATGTTAACAGTCCTCCGACATCTGTTTAAATTGCATTAAATTTGTTGCAACTTGAATGTTCTTAGAGCGGGCGCACACCTTCGACTAAACTATAACACAACTGTGCGATTGTCGATTGTTTCACAATTCGACTGTTTTACGCAACTAAAAATCGAGTAGTGTGCGCACTTCCATATAAGCTCATAGGAATCAAAGCGCGACTAAACAGTTGTGCTATAATTTAGTCAAAGGTGTGCGCGGTCTCTTAACCTAATTATAAAATAAACAGTTTACTATATGAGTTATTTTTCTAAATAAATCATACAATTGTTTTAGCCTTAAATGTCTAATTCTAATGTCATGTTCTATCTAATCTAACTTAATAATATAAACGCGAAAGTTTATATGGATGGATAGATGTTTGTTAGAGTTTGCAGCCTAAACTGCTTAACGGATCTCGATCAAATTTGGCATACATGTAGAGGATAGTCTGGAAGAACACAAAGACTATTTACTTTTGTTTTATTTTTTTAATTCCACACGGACGGAGTCGCGGGCGAAAGCTAACTTCAACAATAATTTTGTTAATAAGTCGCTGAGACAATCAATATTTAATAGTACACAAATTTAACGCTTTGAACAAATTTGACAAAAAGTTTAAGAGTTCTCAGCGCTATTGTTAATTGACAAATCATTTCATTCATTAAAAATGTAGCTATTTAATTGACCATTATGATGCGGGGAGGTGTTAATAGATTGTGAAGGAATGCAGACTATATGACAGTTTTTGTTTCAGACCGGACTACGTACATGGGATACGAAATGATCTTGTGTGGCGAGTGACAGATCTAGTGTTTATAACGCTGTGAACAAAAAGAAAGACCATAAAATAAATTACCGGAAAGAACGAACGTTCTTTAGAAGTCGGGAGTAATGTTAAAAAGTTTATTGGATAAATTGAGTGGGTTTTCATTGCGGAAACACACTTATCTACATCATAAACTTCATCAACCCTTGTCTGCCCACTTCCGTACATAATCGTAGGCCTTACCCAATTCTTTCTACAGTTTTGTGCATGAAATTCGAATAAATATTGAAAATTTATTACTATAATTTCATTAGCCTTAAACGAATAACATATATTATATTATTGTAGAATACATTATAGTTTACTAATCTTTGCCCACGACTTTGTGCGTAATTATAAAATAAACTTTATAAGTTGTCCATGCCGTTTCTGTAGATACCATCTAACAAACATCGAAACTTATACATTTATATTATTAATAAAATCTCAAAAAAATCTATTTAAAAAGCAAATCGAGTACCATTTAATTCGATGACATCGTACAGATCGATGAAAGTTCAACATAAACCAATTAAAGTATTTGGACGGTCCGTGTAAGGTACATAAAATTTTACAACCCTTATCAATTCAACTTGGCGTATCGATGTTTTACTCTTTTGGCGATACTTCGATACGATTTACAAGATAAAAATCTCTACGTATATAAAATCAACAGAAACCAAATCGAGCGATAACTGGCTTCGTTTTCAGTTTATTAATTTACACCGACGAAATTTTAATTACACGATGACCTTAAAGTTATTTATTTCATGATACAAAGAATTAATAAACATCATATTCGTAAACATTATTGATGTATTGCACTGCGTTCGTTAATTTATATGTACTGTAACTTTTAATGAAAGATTATTGTCGTAATATCATTGATAAATGTCAATTTTATCATAAACCAGTTGTACCACGCGACTTGATTTGTGAATTACAAAAATAACCTATGCTATTCCTTCAAATACATATTATTTTTTATCGAAAGTGTAAAAAACAGTCCAGCTGTTTCGGAGATTACTTGGAATAAATACGGAATTGCGGACAGACCGACAATTCTATTATGTTTTATGTAAATTAAATACCTCATGTGTTCTAATTATAATTCATTTTGATTCTAGCTGTTCCTGGCTTGGTCAGTGTGAAATTAAAAAATATAGCCTATGTTACTCACAGATAATACCTTTCTAACGGTGAAAGAATTTTTAAAATCGGCCGAGTAGTTTTAACGTGAATTCAATACATACAAAAATACAAGTCTTTCCTCTTTATAATATTAGTTTAGATTACATTCTATTTTAATTAACTATGTAGATGCAAATTGTCTAATAAAAATTATTACTGATATCGATAAAGATCTCTATATAGAAATAAATTCATTAAACGTTCTGCTCTGTTCCGATTCATGTATGAGCAAATTGTACAAGTCTACTCACCCGATATGGTTTAAATGGCGTGAAATCCCTTCCATTTAATTACCTCTAATGAGTCGCATTTAACATGCAAATGCGAAATACTTCTCAAGGAATTGCTACATACCTGAATATGGTTATGGAGTTTAAAGGCCTGTCCCACCAAATTGTAAATTGTCCGATAACAATCCAACGTGTAAAATATATGATGGAAATATCGGATTTTGTTCCCTTATGTGACAGTGGCGTGATTTTTAAGCTATCTGAGCCTCTATCAGCCAGTGGTGGGACAGGCCCTTAATCTGGATTAATTCAGTCTGTAAAGCCAAAGGTCGCGGACTATTTCTGCAAATGTCTTCTTCAATTAATGTTCAACTTACTATTGAGATTATTTTTCTTGTGCACAAATAAAGTTGCATAATATCTATGTAATTACTGTTATAAGGAATTAGATAACAAGGTAACATATATTATTTTCTTACTAGGCTATGACTTCTATTTCTTACTACTTTTCCTGTGATCTGGAACGCTTGGTTTTCTTCCCAGTAACCTTGTTTCCTATATCCTAGATGAAATATCATTCGCTATCTATACTAATATAATAAAGCGTAAACATACACTTCTTTGTTGCCTAAGATGTCAGCAATCGCAGCATATTTTTGAATAATTATTTTTTTTAATAAAAAGCCCTACACTTATGTCACGCTTTAGGCTATATATTTTCACTCCCTTAAACTTAGGGGGTAAATATTTTGGATAAAAACCCTAATGTGAGAAAGAGACCATAAGTTGTTGCCAACATCAAGTTAGCAATATTGCCATAGTTAGATTTACGAGTATAAACCTAATTATTGTACTTTTAAACTAGTTCATATCAAATTCTGTTTAAGTTTTGTTTAAAATTGAATTCCAATCAATCCGCAGACATGTACATGGTAAAGCATGCTGCAAAAGCTCAGTTCTGTACAGTCAAAACTAATAGAACCTTGAGGCCTAATTTTAATCCCTTCCTCTTTCCACCCTCTTCTTACACGGGAAGGATGGGAAGAAAAAGTAAATTTGACAGTGGAGGATACGCATAGGAAGGGGAAATATCCTCTTTATGTGCGTCTCCTCCTGCATCGATTAAGGGTAGGCCACGCATCTGCAATTGCGGAAGTCTATGGGTAGCGGTCGCTTCGCCATTTCGGCGGTTTCAGGTGGCCGCTTGCTTGTTTGTGACCTTATAATATAAAAAAGAACCGAGCGTGTATAGTAGACTTCCAACATAAGATGCAGGTAGATAGACCTTCAATTAATAATGTTCAAGTGAGATTAGGTGCAGTGTACTATACCTAAAAGTTGACGTATATTAACAATATTATGATGATGATAATGATGGTGATGATTGCTTCAATTTTAATAGATTGATACCGTTCTTTGAACCAGGTCAAGACGATTTGTTCTCGCAATCTACACGACTTTAAATTAGTAGAGAATAATTTTGTCATACAAGCAGCCGCAATACTAGCTGCGAGTATCTGAATTATGTCATTATTGTTCGTGCGTTAAATCTCTTGCAAAACCTAATGTAAATTAAATCGATATAATAAAAGTGAAATAAGGCCTCCTTCACACGGGAACAGTAATCACGTCGCACGCTCGCAGCGGCCCGCGATAACGCAAAAACAGCGCAAATTGAATGCGCACACTATATTATCAAGCAAATGACCGATACAGTTTGTGAGGTGAGCAAAGTGGCTAGTGATGTGACTACATATCGATAAACCATCAGCTGAATACCTTTATAGACATTAAAGTTTAGATGTCGAACTTATCAACATTCAACGTATTTAATAGATAACTAAGTTTAAGCAGTAATTTTCTATATCTAAAAACACTAGCTAAAAAGCTGTGCATTTAATAAGCAATAGGCAAATACAATAAGACTTTGAAAATTGAATTAACAATTAAAAAATATCTGTTCTATAAAGAAAATAGACTAATCCATATTACTATTAAAAATGTATTGTAAATTTTTCAACTTTAACATATTTAAAAGAAAATTATCTTTTCCTATACATACATCACTAGCATCGAACGAAAACAAGTTTGCGTAGGATAATCAATCACAAGTTGTGTATTGAATTTTATAGAGGTGATTTTAAATTATTTTATGACACGCGGAGACATTACTGTGAGGCGTGGAGACCAGTGCAGCGAAAGTGCTAA
>LD688936.1:754038-767081 GCA_003118335.3 Papilio memnon
AAAGGGAAATTTTCTTTTCTTAACCTCTTAAAATGTTTAATCTTTTTAAGACACTATCTTATTAATAAGGCACTATAATTAACACTTAATATTTTCAATTACATTGTAGCAAACTCTATATAAGAATAGATTGCAAGGTTGTTAAAAATAATTACCTCTTGTAATTGTGAAGCACGAACTTTTCAACGGCTGCCGAATTCTTTCATCAGATAGATACTGTGCGTCGTTCGTTAAATGTCAGCTCATCAAATTTAATGAGCCCTCGATCTGGATATGTCGGGACTTTATTACGGCCCAAATGGCCCCAGAAGTTGATAAATCGGTCAACTTTTTCAAGACCAGTAACGGGCAAAATTGTCCGGAGTACCTCAGGGATCAAAATTGGGACCTGTTTTCTTCATTTTATGACATCCCTATAAGAAGGATTCTTTTAACTGTTCTTATACAATGTCTTTGTACAATAATTTTATATTATTACTTCGATATAATTATGGTTAAACTTTCGGTAATTAATAAGTTTTTAAAAAAAAATTCTTTAACTAAAAACATTATAGTCTTCTTGTCTACTGTTTTTGTTACATTATCTTTATTTGTTACTAGCTTTTTGCGTGACTCCTTCTTAACCGAAACTTAATAACTTAGTATGTGTTCTTCCAGACTATGATCTACAACTGTACCAAAATTAATCGAAATAACATTGCATGACAGTGTTATATTTGCTTTTATTTATTGCATATTGTCAAAATAAAAACATCTGTATAAGGACTAGACTACTTTTTCGCTGTCGTATTAAAGACGATATATGTTAAGCTTTCTTTTGTTAACCAAAAATAAAACCTCAATTCGAATTACGATCAATGAATCATATATGTATACCATTTCCAGTGAAGTCAATATTTTTACGTCATAATCCGCATGATTATAACATTTGATGATTTCTTCATCAACTATGTGAAATATTCTAGGTACATCTACGTTGCTAGAAATGAAATCCACAAACCAACTCATAGTATCTTTACATAGTAACTTTAAAATTAATCAGATATCTTCCAATAGTGTTGGAAGCTAATCAGAGAAACCTCTACGACGTTAGTTAGCTCAATCTCTAGAGAGTCCAATTATCCGCGACAACAAAAGCATTAATTCGCAGCGCATTCGATGCGCACGCGCATTCTCGTCGTAAATATGATCGATATCGGCAACATTATGTTGAGGCCGTGCACCGAACGAGATCACACGCCCGCTGCGCGCAGGCACAACGATGCTACTGCTACTGGATATGATTTAAGTTTTTTTATTATTACTTTCTTAACAAAATGACATTACTAAATTTTGACAGTGGTAGAGCCCGCTTTAACAACTTTATACGAATGTTCCGGCTCACCCCTGCAATACCACGACCACACAGAAGATAGGCATGAAGTGGAATTCCACGTTTCGTCTGATGAGTGTGGTGCCGGAAGCCTAATTTTAGTCCCTCTCCCTTTCCATCCATTTCTTATAAGGAAAGGAAGAAAACGGCTAATTGTTTTTACTTCTATCCCGTTTTTTGCACATCTGACTGCTATCTAATGGGTTATTTGGCTAAAAGGCTGAGTTTGTCGGGTTGAAAGAAAATAATTAAAATAACAACACTTTTTTTGTGGAAGAGCCACATCCAAACAGCTTTGTGTCTTCGTCGCTACATTTACGAAACTGCATCCAATATTTTAGTGAACGAAACAAGAAAAAATGCGGCAACTTTATTGCTGTACGAGCAGATAAATTCAGTTACGGCTCCACGTGAGATAATAACCTTATTTCAATGGAGAGTAACGCGTTCACCGGACTATATTTCGTTGAAACAATCGACGCTTATTGTGACCCGAAACGTTTTAATGTGCCACCTCCCGAATCGGACTCGAAATGCCGTTCGCTTTGTGAAAAAAGTGTTGATGAAAATTTGTTATTATACGTGACTTTATGTTTTTCAACGGTAATTACTCAGACTGTTTTAAAAACGCTGTTTAAAGTAGTACTTACGAATTATTTTTATACTAGCTTTGGACGACTCCGCCCGCTTGGGACGAAAAAAAAACAAAAGTGAGTAGTCTATGTGTTCTTCTAGACTATCCCCTAAATATATACCAAATTTCATCGAAATCTGTTCAGCCGTTTACACTATAAACTCTAACAAACATCCATCTAAACTTTCGCATTTACAATAATAAATGATTAATCTTGCCTAGAAATATCTATCATTTGGTAGAGTTCAATTATTTTTGTGGTATTTAGTAGAATTTGAATAAAGTCTATGTCTTCTAATCTGACCATAGATACGTTCTGAAGCTAGCTTTAGATTTAAATCGATTGATTTTAAACTTGTTCAAATAACGACGATGAGATGCACTGATGTACAGATCCGTGTTCAGTATATTTAAAAGATGTATAAGGTAATTGATTATTTTGTAAAATAACTGTTCCCTTCGAAAGATTTGCCATCGTCAGACCTAACCCGGTACACTTCCCCGTGTGGGTACAACTTTAGGCCGCTCCATATAAAACGGGATCATTTATTAAAACGAAATGACGCATATGACCTTTGAGATGATTTATTTATTTGTGCATCCGTTTCCAGACCAAGTAAAGATATTGCAAAGATTTTATACGTATAAATACGTAATAATGTATTATATCTGATTTTTATTATTACTACTATTTATTACCGTCGATGGCGTCATGACGTTACTGATTGACGGAGTAAACGAGCGTGAGACTTGGTCGGTTTTAGTAGAAGGGTCATCGGCAAACCTACGCACGGCTAATAGATTTTGGGACAGTCAGCTTAAACTGTACCCTAGATTTTATGAGAAAGCGTTACGTCATTAATACAAGCGATTTTATATTAATAGTACAAAAACTCGTACAATAAAATTCCAAGAACAGAGTCGAAATCATAGTTACATAAAAATAGTGCTTAAGAATGAATGAGTTTCAAATATTTTGGTATAGTGTACACAATTAAAGAATTCTACAAAACCTCTCATACTTCTCACTATGAGGTAGCACTTGTGAAAGAGCGCGCACACCTTTAAAACTATCGCACAACTGTTTAGTCGCGCTTTGATTCCTAAACTTTTATGGAGGTGTGCAAACTACTCGATTTTTAGTTGTGCAAAACAGTTGAATTGGCTGCGAAACAATCGACAATCGCACAGTTGTGTGATAGTTTAGTCAAAGGTGTGTTCCCGCTCGTACTATTTAAGTTATGAATTCGATAAACCAAAGTTATAACGAAGTGAAAAAGATTGAAATCTTATTCCCCGAAAGGTTAACTACACTTGAATACAACCCTGTAGCAAGTGAAGTTGTACAATAATTACATAATATGTAATAAAATAAAATTTATATTATCATTCGAAAGTAATTAAATAACAATGTACGAGTAATAGACATGGTAGGATATTAAAACGACTTTTGTGTATCAGCGTCTTAAATTATAAGGCCACGATTTAACTTCAAATTCCATTAAAATTTTGCTGTCTGTCAGGTTACAAGCGTTTACAAAGCGAATTGTTTAAGATTCGTTTCAGTGTTCCGCTGATAGTCTATCATTGCGGTAGTAATTTCATTAACATTAGGTAACTTTCAGTAGGCGTTTGTAGCTTTATCCATTCTCTCTTTTCATCTTCTCTATGTTGTTTATTTAGTTTGAACTAAACCGACTGTGTTTCCAACCCATTAACTTCTAATGTAGCCAATGCTAATCGGTCCTACTATACATATGTAACTCTTAAACGAACTATTACATTAAAGTACTCATCGGACCATTAAGTATTCCTTTATTAAGAAAGGTTTATACACCCGTGAACCTTGGTTCAAGGAAGTTACAAGTCGACAAATAGTCTTCTCCGAAGTTATGGACATTAAAAAGCACAAATCAATTTTATGTCTCATTCAAAGGCAACGTCACAATCAGCCGCAATAAAGACCGTCACCGACCGATGTGCTGTTTATAAACGCATCACATAAACCATCGACTTTATCGTGGACCGTCTCAAGAACACATCCGCATACGAAAACAATATAAATTTTTGATCTATCGTTATAAATAATTACTTTTTGACATTCCTTCAACCGAAGAGTTCTTTATTGATAGACATACTTGGCGAGAAATGCATTGTTGAGAGTTGTGTCGTATTTATCCAACGCCAGGAAGATAACAAGCAGAATTTTTAATCATACTAATATTATATATTAAATGCGAAAGTTTAGATGGATGGATGTTTGTTAAAGTTTGTAGCCTAAACGGTTGAACGGATTTCGATAAAATTTGGTATAGATGTAGAGGATAGTCTGGAAGAACACATAGGCTACTCACTGTTGTTTTTATTTAATTCCACGCGGACAAAGTCGCGGGCGAAAGCTACTACTTAATAAGTGTTACATTTGTGCCAAACTGCATCAAAAACCCGTTAACCGTTTTGGAGATACATAACAACAACAATCCATTCACATCCAAACTTCGATTTTATAATATTAGCATGTTGTATTCGGGAACTCGGAAAACTATCACCGTTTTCGTTAATTGTATAATTGATAACTCAATTTAAATAAGATCTCAAATTAAGTATATTACTGTTAAAAATAAGATTCTTTGATATCTAAAATCGGCCAAACTATTATATTATATTTAAATAGAATTGAATGGGGAACTTGTACGTAAAAGACCTCGTCTTGACGGGGCCTAAAAGTATAGTTAATATATTAATTGATATCTTGTTATGCAAATATAATTGCAGATACAAATCGAGATATTTATTTAGAGCAGTCATAAAGCAACGCTGTAAATACAGACCTCCGTACTCGCCAATTAGTAGAATTGCTGGTTTGAATAACGGTGGCCATGTCAAAACTGACACTTAATGGGGACTATTACAATACCTAAGGCGACACTATACTGTCTTTAACAATATTCTTTTAGTTATCTGTGAATGGGAAGATTCTGAACGTACTTAAATATATTATTCTTTATGATCTGCATTTCATTCTGAGTCAAAGATATAAGCGATATTTAAAAAGCCGCACTGTGCCAGCGTTGTTGACTAAATCCGAGTAATCCCTAACTCAAGGTAGGCTCTAGTCCTTCATTGGTAACGTATTTAAGCTGATGGCTAACTACGTCATTATTAAGTACTAAGTATAATTATTTTAATAGTTTGCCAGAAAGTCTGTTCTCCAAATCTTGTCTTTAAACCTAGACCTAATAGCAGTACTAAAGTAGAGTAAGAATGAAAAAATGAAATAAAAATTTAACCATACTTTTTATTAAATTTTATCTTTAGTATTACGATATTAAATGCTCATAGAATAACTCCAGCACTTTGTATGGAGCCTTAAGGCAACACCAGTAGCCAGGAGGAGGCGTTACATTAATCTTTGGATTACCGCCGCCTTAGATGCACTATCTCCCTTGTCCAGGACTCCCAGTAGCACGCAAAGAGTAAACAATGAAAATGTCGCAAGTTATACCTAGCAGTATCCAGTCTCTCAGGGTCTCAATGAGATCCAGTTAAATGTATAACATGTAGAGATACAGGTAAATAAACCTTACTGGTTGGACGAGAAATGTCATTATGATTGTGTTTTTTATTTTTGTTTCTTGTCATTTCAGTATTCATGTTATATTAAATCTAACTAGGAGCTTTAAGAATCTTTTTCTTAAATCAAAAACCAAACTGCATCTTTGGTTGTTTAGGATAAGAATTCAAATTTTAAATTCATATTTCACACTACTTATGAAGTACCTGCCAAACATCGCATCTGTATCATGAAAATCTCATTCGATTATTCTTTGCCTTTTATTATAGTGGAATATATGAGACGATTCGTCATAACCGAATAACTGGCGCGCAATAATTCAACCGAGATATTATTGTTCCCTGACTTCCGGTCAGGTTTCCATTGCACTTAAAGCTTATCTTAAATATTTATAAATTAATTGGTTATACATTTATTAATCATATAATACAAAATGAGTTTCAAAAAAGTTTTAGACTACGTTTGATTACTGTTAATTCATACAAAATAGTTTTGTTGAAAGAAATCAGTCAACCTCCAGCAATTTCCTTCCTACTTCAACTCATTTTTTCTTATTTTTTTGTTTACTCATTGTCTCTTTCGATTACTGGCGTGCATAACAAAGTGAGTAATAATGAAACATTACTTCCCAGCCCCGGCCATTAACAATATTAATTGTTTAACACAAAGTCTATTATTATGTGTAGAACAATTAATAATCTTCAGAGCTATAATTACAATCAATGTAAATGTTCTCACGTTAACTAGACCAAGTAAATAATTCTATATTTTAACTGGGAGGGCACGAAACTTAGATAGAAATTGTTACTTATTTATTTAACTACGGTATGTATAGATGAACTTATTTCATATGTGATTCTAATCTTTTAAGTTATTTTAAATTTTTGAAATATTAAATTTAAAAGGAAGTTGCAACTATGTTAAAAAATAATTTTGCTATTATTATTACACAGGCGTAACTCTTTATTAACAATACTGAGTTTAATGAAAATAAATTTATTTTCCAAAAGTTGTATAAACTGTTCAAAGTTATCTCTTGTTATTGCAAATAAATGATTACTTCTCTTTTTCCATACATTAACAATACTCCATATAGCAAGGCGGCGCGGGCTATAAATCAAAGGAAACGTAGGTGGCCGGTACAGGCAACCAACAATTACCAATTAACCGCTTTATATCTCAGTCGAAATTCGAAATTCAAATTCATTCGAACGCCGCCCGTTATTGTGGGTGGACGTCTGAGAGGATATGCAAAATTACAATTTCCCTTGAGTGTTAAAAAATTAAATCAGAGTACTTATTAATCGAATTAATTTATACTTTGAGATGAAAAATAATCGTTAAAGGATTGAAACAAATATCGATATGGGAAACATTTTATTTTAAGTTATTAGACCAAATTTTTTAAACGATAGTATTACTATGTACAATAAACTTTATTTCAATCATATTTTATTACTTTTAATCTACATATGTAACTTAAGGTATAGACATTTTAACTTATCTCTTTAACATGATCTATATCTAATGAAAGTTAGTATCTATAAAACATAAATTAATGAAATGGAAAGTCTAATAAGTGAGTTAACACATGAGTTTCTAAGTGTCATGTTGTTGTGGTTGCATAGTAATTTTCTTCTGAATAAAATATTTACATGTTTTATTACTCTAGGTAATGTTTTTATATTACTAATAATAATTTTACTATTACAATTAAATTAAGAGTTTTTTTTCATTATTTTGATAAAATGGAGATAAATTTTACTAATTAAATGCATAACCTATTTATGTAATTTAAAACCTATTTTAGTTGAAAAATGTGTTATGAAAGAAATGTATCAATTATCATTATTTGGTGTTTTTTTTTATTTCTATTATGATTTAATATTTGCAATAATAAGAACATAAAACTGTAATATCAGATAAAGATATTTTTACTTGTTTAATTATATTTACAAACATTTTATTATCTGAAATAAATATCTCTAAGTAAAAATATGTCTAAAATACACTATAATGTTAAAAACATTGTCTACAATATGGGTCTTTGACCATTATAGAAATGTTCACATTTACCATATATAATATTAATGAGTATTTTTTAATAATTAACTAGGCCTATAATCTATATAAGAACTATAAAATATTAAAAATAATTTAAACATAAAAATACAGAACACATCTTACTAAAGGTTTTTAAATTAAAATATCAAGAGGTTTGGTAAAATAATCATATTTCTTTTATTTTTTGGTCCTTCAAGCCGGATTATTAATGTACTTATATTCAAAGCAAGTATTCACAGACAATTAACTTAAAAATATATACAAAACATAAGGAAATATTTGTAGATAAATTACTTTATACCGCGTTTATTTGTAAGACTGATAAAGTTTCAGTAAAGTTGTAGGCCATTCTAATCTATAAATATCAGATATGCAATAGTTCACACTATTTACAAAAATCCTAAATATATATTGAGAAACGCTGAATGTAACCTTTATGTGATTACAATAAAGTTTAAATTGCAATATTAAATTAAAAATCTAAATTAATTTACATCCCACCAGCAAAGTTTGGAGTCTTCACGAAATATGTCGTTAAAGTGCCTTTTCCTTTGACGAAAGTTGGACCTCTGCATTCGCAAGTGTATCCCACGTTCATGAGGACCCTAAAAGAGATTAATCGTTTTTAAAACATAAAAAAAAATATTAATTTATAACTATATACAATATTAAAATATTAATTTATAGCTATATACATCTATTGGAAAAAAACTATCATGCGGGAAAGGGACAACAACTATAAGCTGACGACATCAAAAACGCAATGTTGCCATGGTAACGGTAATTGTCAATGTCAAAGGTTGGGAACTCCTGAGTTATAATTGTATTAATGTTAATCAAAGTAAGGGAAGTCATTGGCTCTTTTAATACAGGGAATCAACCTTTACTAGGAACCAAGGATATATAATTAAAAAAAATACAGCCTTATGAAAATTAAAAATTAAAACAATTTATGTGAAATATGTATTGTGTTTTGTATAAATAAATAAAAGTAAGTAATGTGTGTTACTTAGCGGTGTGCTCAGTGAGGTGTATCCTGCCCATGAGGCCGGTGGAGTCCATGCGCGAGGCCACGTTCACGGTGTTGCCCCAGATGTCGTACTGCGGCTTCTGCGCGCCCACCACCCCCGCTATCACAGGCCCGTGGTTCAACCCTGCCAGTAGGAACACATTGTACTAATCTATCTATACTAATATAATAAAGCGTAAACACACACTTCTTTGTGGCGTAGGATGTCAGCAATTACAGCATATTTTTGAATCTTTCTTTCTTAAAATAAAGCCCTACACTTACGACACGCTTTAGGCTATATATTTTCGCTATTAAGGGGGTAAATAAATTGGAAAAAACCATTATGTGGGAAAGGGACCATAAACTACAAGCTCTTGTCATTTATGCATTTGAATTTTGGCATTTGCAATTGAAAATTTGGCACAAATGTAAGCAATAAAATAAAGTCTTACTAATTTCATGCGAATGAAGCCGCACGAGCAGCTAGTATATAATAATAGCCAATATCTTGAAAATGGGCCAAATGTGTTATGTGAGTAAAAGGTTAGCATGGTATGGGCATAGTTTGAGGAGGGATGTATCGCATGTAACAAGAAGAACGTTAGTTATGAATGTGGAGGGGTACATCGCTAGAGGTAGATCTAGAAAGAGATGGATGGATTGTGTGAAAGGTGACATGATCAAGATGCGAGTGATGACAGATGACGTATGATAGAGTTATGTGGAGGACAAAAACCTGTTGCGCCCTACGGGAGTAGGATAAGAAGAAAGAGATGACTCACCTATCCTTAGTTTGAACCTCTGGAATGATTCCCGATTTATTTGGTCTAAAATTGTCATCAAAGCTATTGCGAACTCCACGAGGATTGCCACCGTGTGCTCTTCTTTTCTGTTTGCATCCTGTTCAAGTAATACATATAAGGAAAACCATAGAAAGTGTACAATATCAAATATTTAACTGAATGTTTTACTCACCAATTGTTCTTCTTTGCCGGGTCTCAAACCTGAAGCAATCATGTAAGTGCTGCCAATGGTTTTAATCTTTTCAATGCAACTGAATTTTGGTTTCAACAACAACTGCAATATAAATAATCTATACTAATATTATAAAGAGGAAAGACTTGTATTTTTGTATGTATTGAAATAAACAAAAAACTACTTGGCCGATTTCAAAAATTCTTTCATCATTAAAAGCTAAGTTATCAGTGAGTAACATAGGCTATGTTTTTTATAATTTTTTTTAATTTCACTCGGGCGACGTCGCGAGCAACAGCTAGTTCCTTTATAAAATTAGCAAAAATTAACGAATTGCAAATGAAATATGTTTATGTTTAGATTTTGAACTAAAATTCAACCACCGTATGTTACATTAATATGTTTTATTGGAAATCCTATATAAATAAATCTTACTAACATTATAAATGCGAAAGTTTAGATGGATGTTTGTTAGAGGTTGTAGCCTAAACTGTTGAACGAATTTCGATGAAATTTGACATATATAGAATAGTCTGGAAGAACACATTGGGTACTTAGTTTTTTTTTAATCCTCACGGAAGAATCTGCGGGCAAAAGCTAGTAAACTAAATGAATAATAACCTTATCAAAGTCGCATATGATCTCGTTAAGTAGACGAAGGCATTCAAGGCCTTGTTTATTGACATCGGTCTCGTCGTAGAACTCCTTGTAATTAGGAATAGACGCGAACATTACCGCGATGCTGGAATACCGCTCGTGGTATAAATCTTCCTGTAGAAGAATCCAGAAAGTCTTGCTTAAAATGGAATAGTAACTACTAATATTACAAATTGGAGAGTTTAGAAGATCTTATCTTTAAAGAGCTGGCTCAAGGGTTTAAGCACTTGACAGGTCTTGGGTTCGAATACCGTTATGTACTGGTTTTCAAATTTAGAATTTCATATATGAATAATTTAACTACTTGATGTTCTTACGGTGAAGGAACATCACAGATATGTGTGAAGTCAACCAGCAGTGCAGTGTGGTTGACTAAGGCCTAGGCACCCTAAATTAGTATAGGTTCAGTGCCCCTCAGTAGGGACGTATAGTGGAGCTGGTGATGATGAAAGTTTAGATGGATGAATGAATGTTTGTTAGAGTTTGTAGCCTTAACCACTGAACGTATCGCTATGTCATAGATGTAGAGGATAATTTGGAACACATACGCAACTCACTTTTGTTTTTTGTAATTTCATGCAGCAGGAGTCGCGGACGAAAGCTAGTGTAGTAATAGTAATGATCGAAGAATATTTCATTTAAGCTTTGAATTTGATGAGATTTGCGTAGTTTTTACTAAAATAAATTATACCTTCTCTCCTAACTCCTAGTTCCTTTTCTTGTGAATAAATGAAATTATTTGTTTAATAAGAAAAATAACAAGAAAAAGGTTATTATTGAGGATATTCCTTACCTCTGATGCAACCGAAGTGAGGAAATGTTCAGCAACGTGTGCTGGCAGAATGTTCTCTAGTAAAATCTGAAACGAATTAATTTATTCACTAATAATTCATTAATTCAAAATATTCATCTAGAAATCTATTTTAAAATCACATTGAAAATGTGAACTTAAAGGAGACCTTTATTATATTAGTATAGATTATACCTTATTAATTCCTCTCATAGTCTCGACTTCTTCCTGTTCGACCTTGAGCTTGTCCTTCCAGAGGAAGTCAGTCCGCGAGGTGAACTCGATCTGCCTGTCGAGGATGTGCAGTAGCGCCGCGAGGAACACCAGCACCAGCCCCGCCTTCGCGGAGTACGGCAGCATTGAGAACCTAGAACACGATATAAGTTGGTATAAGTAATAATCGAGTTGTCTCCAGCATGTTCTATCGCAAAACATCTGATGGCGAGTAGCGGGAAAGACATTCGCGAAAAGATGTCTGGAATATTCGAAGCGGCATCGAAAATGTTCCATTGGAATGTATGTGATTCGAATAATTGAGAATGTTCTGGAACAAAATGACAAAAGAATAACGAAAAGAAGATCGATATTCGGAGTCGGGAGTCTTACGGTGGAAAGTAAACTGTGAAGAAGTGTTAAGTGAACTGCGAGGAAGAGATCGTGAAGTGAAAGTGCTAGTGTTTTAGTGTCAGTGGTGTTTTGTGAAGTGTTCAGTGCTAGTGACTGTGTGTTTGTGTGTGTCGTGTAGTGCTAAATGACAATTGTAACAGTGTACTATTAATCTATTACTGTTAGTCGCGAATAAATTAAAGAAGAATCATTAAAGTGTTTTAACTCTATCCCCACGTTCGTAACAATACCATCAAAAGTTAAAAAACCGTGTTTAAAGTACTCGCTCTTTCTTTGGTAATGAATCGCAGGTAAAAATAATTTTCAGGTAAGATGCTATCAATATCTCAAATAGCACCTAATTTTGATTAGAATTAATACGTAATATATTTAGACTTACTCGGTATCTATCTCTCCTTTTTGGTACTGACTGAATAGTTCAGCGGAGGCGAAGAGTGAGATGTGGGAGACGAGAGTGAGGATCATCAGGAACAGCTTGAGGAGGAAGCCCGCGCGCAGGAACACTGATATTGAAGCCAGCGTCAGCACTGAGCTGTAGATGAAACTCTGAAAATAACGAATAGAAACATCAAATATAAATGAAGTGATGAGTGATAAGTATCAAATCTGAATGTTATGTTAAGATGTGTGTGAATATGTATTCTAGAACATAAATTAGTAATATGAACCTCAAAAGTAGATATGTTCACCTAATAACTATCAGAAAATATTATATATAGTCGGGGAAACTGTCAGTGGACCATAATCGCTAAAATCGTTTGAACATTTCGAAAGACGCGAAACACAAACTGCGTTGTATTGATAAATGTGTCTACGAAAAAAAGTCGGTTAGTGATACACGGCTGGTTTCTTTTTTTATCCCTTCATTTCACTCACTGCTATCTAATAAGTTATTTGTATGAAGATGCTGAGTTTGTCGTTGCAATGAACAAGGCAATTTTTCCTGAAAGGAACCGCGGACTGTACATCGCCGTATATTTTTTGCCTTAAATTGGTATCTTTGAAACTGTCAATGTATCCTCACCGGAGCTGAATCAACATCAACGAACAGCGGTACTCCAGTAATATTTTCTGAATTGCTGCTGTTGCTTGTACTCCATACTTCTTCTGGAAATTCTTGCACCAGGAATGTTTGAAACTGTAATTTACAATGAGTTATCTGTACTAATATTGTAAAGAGGAAATGTTTGGGTTTTTGTATGTATTTAAAAATATTTGCACTATTAGAAAGGTAATTTATCTGTGAGTAACATAGGCTATGTTTATTATTTCTCGCGGCCGAAGTCGCATGCAACAGCTGGTTATTTATATTTGTACTAGCTTTCGCCCGCGACTCCG
>LD688936.1:797342-808338 GCA_003118335.3 Papilio memnon
AAAAATCAATACAAAACACATAAAACCAGCCGCATACTAAAAACTAGAATCTCAAGTCAGTCGAGTTTAAAAACTTAGACAATAAAGCCTCATAAGGTTCGTTTACATTGTATTATTGGAGTGGTATAGGTTATAAAAGGACATGCGTGAAGCGCGCATTGGTCTGGATGTAATTAGCAACATCCTGTAGATAAGCAGGTGTTCTTCGAGAATCGCTGAGAGCAAGGTTTTTTAAATATTACATATTTTATATATCATCTAAGGCATAATCTAAATGATTACTTTGTCTTTGACATAATTTATTTGATAGAGGTCTTTTATTTGGCTAGAGGTTACTAGAGGCTACTATTTTTTTTAAATTCTGCACGGACGTGGTCATTGCAGCTGTCTGTACAGTTTTAGTAACAAATGACTATGATATCCGCTTGATTGTTTAGTTAGAATCATAACAATAACATCCGCGTACGACAATGTTCTCTTAAGTTAGTATGTAAACAGCTCGGCTGTATGAATCATCGGGAGTTGCGCCCGAAATATCCCGTCTACCAGTCTACCGTGTCCCTACACTGTATACGAATAGTTTTCGTACTGCGTGTCTGGGTAGAATTCCGATGAATCATTATTGATGTTTGTAAACTACTTTGATGTCTTTTGTATATATAAGGTGGTAAATAGTAAGCGGTCACCTTTATTCGACTGCTGTCTATAGACATCCGCAATAATCCACGGAGGAGGGTAAGCATAGAGTGATATCTTCTTCCTATACGTCTCCTTCTCCGTCAGAAGCTTCGACTTCCCACCTTTGCCTCAAAACAAATGCGATTAAAATAAGGTCACCAGCACGCACACTAATCTTCTCTCACTTCATCACTCCTGACTTCTGTGTGGTCGTGATATTGCACCAGGCGAGCTGGGCCATTCGAGTAACAGCTATTGATGTTCCTGGCGTATATCAATTAAATGTTCCTTAGTAAATTATTAGCATTTAATTTATGCATAAATTTTCCTTACCTACAGGTATAAAGGTTCGAATAATTGTGTTATTCATATGACCATATTATTCAGCCATTTTGGCCGTTTTTAAATGTATTTTATTCGAAAATTAGGAATTCGCAATGAAGGGTGAACTTTAAATATAATCAACGGACAATTTTATAACTCAGTCTAGTCTAAAAGTACTTCCTGACTACATTATCTAGATTTCTTTGCTGTAACTAGGTTAAGTATGCGACATATTCCCACGATAAGAGTTCAATCTCCATCGTTATCAGTGATAAGAGTTTCTTTGATGTCTCAGTTACTCCGCAATGATTTATGATGCATTGTATTCTTATCTAGCTTAGACTGGTTTTAGGCTGGATTACTTATACTTAGTATCTTATATAACACTGATTTTCTTAGCATCACAATTAGAAACATGGAAGCGTTACTGTTTGTAGTAAATATAAATAACGAGCTGTGATAGAAATAATTTGTGCTCGATAAATTATTTAACAAGAAAATGTTAAGATGGAATGTGAACGGCAACAAAGGTTGAGGGAGACCGATGAAAATACGGATAGATTGTATGAAATAGGATATGCTTAAGAAGGGAGTGATTTCAGATATGACGGCTGACGTATGAAATACCAGTACATTCTGTGCCGACCATCCGTAAGGACAATGGCAGGTTGATGATGGAATAACTTATGAATGAGAGCAAATCAAAGAAAAACATCAGGACAAGAAATCCAACATTTAACGACGTTCTGGAATCAAACAAAAATTAAAGAACGAAAGTATGTCTGCAACAAGGAAACCATATTAAAGATATCTCAACACAATCTAATGCAATCCACATATAAAAGCTTAGTAGTACGTGCCAGCACTAAATGAACGTTTTAAATGGTTTCTCCACAAGGTTATAAAAGAAAATGTTACTCGTTAAACTTTATATTCTAAAGAATATCTTCTCTATCTTTTATTTAAGTTAAGGTTATTTAACTTAAGTTTACAAGTAAATAATAGAGGTCATATCAGAAAGTCTATGGAAAGGTTCCTGGCAATTTAAATTTCATAAATAATGCTAATTAATTAAAATTCGATTCAATCTTTTTTTCCAGTCCGATCGTAGTATTTTACCAAAAGATTTCGATATGAAGGTCCTTGGCCCGATGACGTAAGACGTTGCAGCACTAGCGACAACTGGCGACAAAAACAGAAAGATATTGCGCTTCGGTCGCTTCGGTCACAGCCTGAGTGTAACACTTACGTAAAATGTACAGAAAATAATACAATTTGAAATACAGCTATAGCATGTAACGGGGCTTTTTTGTGATAGTTTTTTTGAGTAAATTCCGTATGTAACAAACACAAATAATACCGGAATATCAATTAAACAATACCTATGTACTCAACTCTTAAATATCAATTTTATAATGAAATAAATTAATTACTAAGGTCCGAAGAGCATATTTAAACGCTTGTACACTATCAGATATAGCAATTGCAACATATAGTTACAAAAAACTGCATAGCAAATAGCTTGAAGTCGGTCAGGAGGACGTCAAGTCTCGTGTGAATTTAGCTAGGGCCATAACTCCCTTCACTTTTAGCCTTCTGGCAAATCACAAAAAGCAACAATGACATCTATGCTTATTATGAAATGCAAGGAGTTGTATTAGTAGAGAATGCTACCTATAAAAGTTTTTATGACTACAGAGACTAAAGTAACATAAAGCAGGACGCATTGTGCTTAGTAACGAAGTTACTATGTCTGTGCGTACTAATTATATTTTTATGTAATGGTAACAAGAACATTGTAAAGATCTAAATAATGCAGATAATATCTCCATAGGTGAAGTAATGATTCAAATGAGACACGTAAAATTATAATCAAGAAGCATAGAATAAAGACTAGACTAAATATAATAGGAACTGTTGAATTAGAGACAAAAAGTATCGTCGAATAATGTAAAGATACTATAATATATTATTAAATTTCTTTTAGAAAAATATAAGTAAATCCAGGAAGAAACATATGAACGATGAATGGTTTGCTTATAGTAGATGAATTTGTAAACATGACAATCATTGTACGGAAGCAAAACGTACATCCGTCGATCACACGGATATGTTCCTTCTGTAAGCAAACATGTAGCAACAGACGTCTGGGCCACAATGACTCCGTATAGCGAACGGCGTTGCGATAGCCGAAATAAAACCATTGTTAAACGCCCACAATCGCGTAGTTCTTTTTTATGAATGGTATTGTAAAATGTTTCTTTTCTTAACAGTGTTACTTAGTAGTCGTTTGTGATAGACTTTGATCGGCCGTGACTTTTGTTGCTGTGTATCAATAAAATTTTGAGCAAGTTAAAAATAAAAGACCTGCTGGCATTCAACTAAATAAAGAAATTAAATTTAATTGAGTGTTGAGATAGGTGTTATATAATAATAAATCTAATTTAGAAAAATTGAATAAACAATATGAATAAACGTGTGTACTTGAACATGGTTTCTGCAAGTGACGATTACTGTTATTGTTGTGTGAGAGATTATCAGTATTTGAGACGTGAATCTAAAATGCTTTTATTTGGACGTTTAGTAAGTACAAAACAAATTAAACCTTATCCCAATACACGAACTACTCAATTGATTTGAATCTAATTTAAATTATACACAATATCGGCATCGTCTTGTGAATTTCTTGTCTTTGCCATTTTTCTTAACTTTAGGTCTTAATACTTTTGGTTTATTGTGTCTAGGTAATGGCATTTTTAATAAAGAATCACTTACTAGAGTAAAAACTGCAATCATTTTAACTGTGTTTATAAAACTACGAATGCCAGTCATAGTAAAATAAGGTTATTTTTATTAACAGTTATTGTGTGTTTAGTTTGTACTGTACATTGTTTGATAAAAAGACGCTTGCTTCGATTTTAGCGTAGAAAACATGCTGAGTATTCTTCTTATAGAAACTTCGTAACTGTTAAATGGTGATTTGACCTAAATTCATACAGTACCTCACGTAATCAACAAATGTATACATGAATCCTTCCAAGAAATCTTGCGCAAAGACAAATTTACTTTTTGCTGTGACTCAACGATTTTATTGTTAAGACCTGATGAAATTTTCTCACAGTTAGTCGACAGTTCCAAATTGACTGTATATTTGACACAACAATGCATTTCAAACAAAGCCAATTTGTATGACAACAAGGAAATGATGAGACGTCTGATATGAAAGACCAATAACCTTGTAAAAATATATGCAAGGAAAGGAATGCAAGGATCAGGGGTGAAGATGAAGACAAAGATGATGTTGATACAAGAAGAATACAAATAATTCTGATATCTCATATTGTGTAATGATTACAAGATGTATCAATTACTGGTTTTGTAATGTGATTTTAAAATTTCGATCTTCAAAAATAGTTCAGTTCAGTTCAGTTCAGTTTCTCGTTTATGGCACTCCCTCTGCGGATTGGACCAATGTCGAGTGTTTATGGATTTGTTTTCCTTTGAGAGAAGCTGGCAACAATACTCTGCTTATGGTTACTTCAGTAATAATATACAGAAATGATGTTAAATCGTGTATATGTAATAAAGTGAAATAGAATATTTTCACGCACAAACCGCGTGAACATTGTAAACCAGAAAATACTAAATCTATATTAGTAAAGCCGTCATAGAACTGATCTGTCTGTTTTGATATAGAATTATCGAGATTGATTGAAGTTAGCGTATTCAAGTGAATTAAATTTGCTATGATCTGCTCCATACCATGTTTAAACAAATATCTTGGTAACTTAGTTTATATTTCACACTTTCGATGCTGCGTTAATTTTTTTAAAATTATCAAATAGCACTTCAAACGTTTAGAGGTGTCATGTGAATTTATTACCATAATTAAAATTGTCCCAATAAAACAAAAAGACACAATATTTAAAGATTTTTTTCATACCTCAAAAACTTCAAATTTAAAAAGAAACTGTTTTATTGTCGGTCTTTTTACATTTATTTTTACTTCGTGATTTAATTCCAATAACTAATTAAACATCATCACTTACATATAGAGATGTTCATAGGAAACTCCCACAGGAAAGAGTAATCATATAGAAAAAGTGGTATAACCGAACTCAATGACATCCAATACAAGAAACAATAACAATATGGAAATTATTTTTTTAATACTTTCTCGACCCTCCACTAGAATAACTTATTTATAACATAAGTTGCTAGAACTTTTTATACTGCAACAACATTCAAATACCTAACGTCTTAAGTTTAAACTCTAAATTCATTTAAAAAAAACGTCTATCAGAATATAAGCGGCACTTACGAAGTGAAGTATTTGATAATCGTTTCAGTGTCCAGTAAATGATGAGACATTGAGAGATTATAATCTCTGGCGCCAAATATAAATTTATAATCAAG
The DNA here is from genome assembly GCA_003118335.3 of Papilio memnon. Taxonomy (NCBI): domain Eukaryota; kingdom Metazoa; phylum Arthropoda; class Insecta; order Lepidoptera; family Papilionidae; genus Papilio; species Papilio memnon. The sequence goes on from LD688936.1 coordinate 802,761, forward strand.
ATAATTTGCTTCGAAATTTGTAATATATTTAAATTAATTACTGAAAATTAAACGTGCAAACTATTTTAATATTGAAATTTAGAATTGCTCATAAATTTTGTATATTATTGCCAATTATAATTTTTATAACAAATTTTCTAAAAATGTAAATCTCAATTAACATTGATTTTAAAAAGAATTTGGACGTAATGTTAAGAAAATAGAACATTATTAGATACGAAACAGTAAAATTAAATATAATTATAATTTAAGCTATATGGCCTAATTGGTAAAGAATTAGATCGCCGTTTTTTGGGGTTCAAAGCCTGCCATTTGACTAATGTAATAAATCATGGCCTAGCATAAGCCTTGAGTATATTTGCAATCGTAACGTATAAAATATACTGTAATTTTGTATTTTAAGAGCGTACGTACCTGAAACTAAACTATCACATAACTGTTTAGTCTCGCTTTGATTCCTATAAGCTTATATGGAGGTGCGCACACTACTCGATTTTTAGTTATGCAGAACAGTTGAATTGCGAAACAATCGACAATCACACAACTGTTGTGCGATAGTTTAGTCAAAGGTGTGCACCCGACCTTAACTGTACAATGTAAGCATATTCGTATCGCATAAACTAGGAACGCATCTGACACAACAAATAAAACTACTACATATTATTAGAGATTTCACTATCATTGTGTACATTGCTAATCTTATCAGAGCTAATGTTGGACCACGTTACATTTACGACATTCAACGTTCAGTTTAAAGACCATGTCGTAAAACCTCGACCGATAATAGTTCGATTCCCGACGTCTTACGAAATATTTGACTTTTTACATCGTTGCAGAATAATGCAAAACTTTCGATTGACAATAGATATAAACAAAAATAATACTTCGATTACATCAGTTTGATACTTATTATAAAGTGTAAAGATTTGCATTTTTGCAACGGACTGTATACTGGCTACGTTAATTGTTTTAATGTTAAATTCCGAGCTGTTCGTCCGCTGGAAAATCTTGTAGTATACGAAATTAGTACCTAATTAAATGGCAGTGGACACTGTAGGTGTCAAATTACACATCTAAGTTTAATTATTATATGTTTATTTTTAATATCTACATGTTGCGACATTCCTTTAATAGACCGCAATATTAACGTAAATGCCATGAGAATTATTCATAAACGATGACCAGTACTGCTCTATGGGGAAAATACTACGCCTTCGAGGAACATTTATGTACTCATACATAAATGGTATAATACTTGCTTTCGCCCGCGACTCCGTCCGCGCGGAATCAAAAAAGCAAATATAAGTAGCCTATGTGTTTTTCTAGGCTACCCTTTACATCTATCCAAAATTTCATCGAAATTCGTCCAGCCGTTTAGGCTACAAACTTTAACAAACATCCATCCATTCATTCATCCATCTAAACTTTCGCATTTATAATATTAGTATGATTCTGAACGTACCATCCAATTATTATCTTAATAATTTCTATTATAACGTGCATACTCCTTCAGAAATAGTTCTTCTATTTGATATATCTATTTTAGTAAGAAATAATAGCGATCTAATTATAATGAACAAAAGCGAATGATCATTAGATTTCCTATAACCCACGTATTTAAACATGGTGGGTGCAAACTACCCATTTAAAAACTTAAGTAGAAAAATATCTCAGATAAATAATCTATTGTTGATTCCATTTAAATGAATAAAAAATTCTGCATACCTACGTTTCTTAACATTATTCCATTTCAGCAAAAAACATTGGGTACAACGAACTTCTAGAAATTCTTAGAAAACGTCATTCACTTAATCGTAATCCAATCTACGACTTAGTTACAACCGAAATAAATTTAAGTGATTGTAAAAAATAAACAAAAACCTTTTAAATCGGCAAAATCACATTGAATATCTGAAGTGAAAAAACAATACAATAAAGTTTTTAGTTAGATATGTCATGTTGTTTTTATTAACGTTTATAGTAAAAACAGTACATGTACCAAAAACATTTAATTCTCTAATTATTGGCTATTGAGTCTCAACATAATTAATATCTCATTCAAGACAACAAGGATCAAACAGATATCATTGATTTTAATTGTACTATATCATGATAGTCAGGTAGATGAAAAAAATACAATAAAATCATTCAGAAGATCACAATTGTAGGACGTCAACAAATAATTACTAGAAGTGTCTAGTAATTGAATACTTTATTATCCACAAAGCAATTGTGAACAATTTAATAGCATTCAGGTAGCGCTGGTGCAGGTAATCGAAATACACAAGCTGTCTTTTGTGTCAATTAATTTGCATTCAACGCTTCCAATTATTGTATTCCAAAGAGAATTTAATGATACGCTTCAAAACTTTAATACTCTTGAAAAAGAAATAGTCTATGGTAGGCAAGATTTTAGGACCTACAATATAGTATTAGTTCAACAAAGAATGAAAAGGACTAAGTTTTTTCAAGGAATTTGTAATTCGAATTGTTTTTTTCAATTGTTTAAAAGTAATGCTTCCAGTAATAGTATACCGTTTTGTCCACAGTTCCATTCCGTGACGGACAAGCGGTCACAGAACAATGAATTCGGAGAAAATAGTGTAACCATAGTTACTGAAAAGAAGATAGAAGATGATGCGTCATCCAGTGGAGAGAATGTTGAAATTGAAGGTATGGCCGCAATATTCTTTCCTTACAGAACGAATACGAAAGATTGCAGAAATTAACTAACTCTTGTAGAAGATGCATCACATAGATTCAGGAACACTTTCTTATTTCACAATATGTTATATCGATTTGTTTGTAGTTTGGTTAGCCATGTAACTACGTATCAAATTACAGCCGTTGAAATATTGATTCAATCTTTGTTTTCAAATAAATATTACGCGAATGACCGTGAATGTAGCAGAAACAAACAAACGAGGCACTCGCAGTGGTCACGGTCAGAGATAATCGTGATAAACTGTACAATAAATAATTAAAATCTTTACGTCGATTTCCTGTTATATTCGTCATATTTAACACGAAGAAGGATATTTAAAAAAAAATCAGAGATTAACAACAATTCCACCTATCGGAAAATTTGTCACAGCTGGACGGGAATACTAACAACTTCTTTCAATCCTAACTTGTAGGAAGAATAATAAATTTCTGTCTTCTATCGAGTTTAATTTATTGTCTTCAAGAGGTGTAATAAGGCATAAGTAAAGGCCAGACCAGCAATGGACTAATATAGTCTGATAATATCGATGAGTATTATATAATAATATTGAACCATTTGCCGCAACTAAGTCTTTGTATCGGTAAGAGAGCGACGGTGGCTCAGTGGTTTAAGCACTTGACTTGTAATCTACAGCTCTTGGGTTCGAATCCCACTGCCATGTACCAATGTGATTTTTCGATTTTTCGAATTTTCATACGTACATAATTTACCTGACGTTCTTACGGTGAAGGAAAACATCGTGATGCAACCTGCACATATCGGCAAAGAAATTCAAAGATATGTGTGAAGTCAACCAACCCGCAATTCGCCAGCGTGGTTAACTATGGCCTAGTCACCCTAACTATAGAGTAGGCTCCGAACCCCTCGGTGGGAACGTATAGTGAGCTGGTGATGAAGTCTTTGTATCAGTTTCGCTATTGAACTTCGATGTATGTCGTAATGTATCGCAAACGTAAGGTTACATTATCACGCACACGATGAGTACACAACTAAAACATACAGTTAAAAATGAAGACCTCGACCGTGTTTGTACGTTCAATGACAATGTATTACCGACGACCCGGAGTATCACTTACATGTTTATCTATGAAGTTATAGCTCTTTTTTACTAATCTTCAGTATTTTAGTCATGTTAATTTCTATTTTTTTCTATATATCATATTTGCTTTGTATAAATTGCAAGCACCCAATGGATAACGTTTTCCTTCTTCGTCATTATCTTACTCATAAAGTATGTTGAGAATGTAATCAGTTTCGCTTCTGTTTATTTTAGTTTCCTACGAAGTATTTGATTCGAGTCTTTTATGTCTACCTTAATCATTGTTGATTTTATCATTCATCTCTGTTTCAACCGGTGAAGTCATTTCGTTACCTTTAAAATTACTCATCAGATTTTATCATCATTTGAAAGTTATCAACGATGAGGTTACGAAATGTATTAAATCAACAAATCGTCATTTTAGAAACACTGACTAATGGTATGATGCTTGATTTTGTTTCACCTTTTTCAGTCGTAATAATGTAAAATTACGTCACAGTAACGTCACTGAGTTACTCATAGTACCGTTAATATCAGACGATGTATAAATGACGGTTATTTAAGAGGCGTGTTCACTATTGTTGTACTTAGCTACCTTAATAGTCTCACACGAGGAAATAATATTGAGACAGAACAGTATGACGCAACAGTACTGCTATTGTTTGAATGCTCACTATGAGACAGAACAGCCTATTCGATTAGCTATCAATATCGCTAATGAAAAAATAAAAATGCACGAAACTAGTGCCCAAGCAGGAAATATTTGAGAGAATTTCTGTATCGACATCAACAAATTTGTACGAGATTTGTTCAACGTATACCCTTTTCTAAAAGTTTCTTAGTTACTTTTACGCCTGATTACTCTGGGTTTGTTTCCTATGCGTTCAAATGATAGCAGTACTGCTAGTCTACTGCTCTAGTTCGCTGTAATGCCCTCGTGTGAAATCAGCATAGCGTTCCTTAAGTTACATACTTGCCTTTTATCCGTTGAGTTCGTGCACGCGTTCACGTGTATGAAATTTGTTAAAGCGTATTGTTCAAACATCCTTGAGTTTATTAGTGCTAATACCCAAATATAAGAATCTTCAAAATATCCTTTGTTAACATTCTTGTTAATCTTTTTCTTTATATTAAATACTAGCTGTTCGCGTGCGGCTGCATCCGCGGGAAATTATAAAACCTTTATTTTATTATTTACATTTGTCAAATTATCAATTGCAAATGTTAAAATGACATGACATGATGACAACCTATGGCAATCTTGCCTTCTTGATGTTGGCAGCAACTTATGGTCTCTTTCCGACATTAGAGTTTTTATCCAAAATATTTACCCCCTAACTTTAATGGCGTGAAAATATATAGCCTCAAGCGTGACGTAAATGAAGGGCTTTTTATTAAAAAAAGAATTATTCAAAAATATGCTGTAATTGCTGACATCTTAGGCAACAAAGAAGTGTGTGTTTACGCTTTATTATATTAGTATAGATTATATATCAAATACGAGCGTTATACCTTGAATATTGGTTATTTATATGAATAACTAGTTTAGATCGTTATGTTCAAACATGTATTAATTTACTTAATATTTGTGTTTTTCGAACTTAGTAAATCCAATTAAAAATCTTCTCATACCATTGTCAAATTTGAAATTAGCGTATTTATCCAGTCCAAGAACTAGAAAATAATGCGCCTGGCTTAAATAGATACCAACCCAAATTATTATTGATTTTAATTCCTTTCCATGTTCTTCAATATCTTCAGATATGAAAACTATCTATCTATTAGGTTACTTTCTACGCTTGTTTTAAAAGTCG
>LD688936.1:808610-820488 GCA_003118335.3 Papilio memnon
AGATTTACATATCTATAGATGGTTGTTAAATAGACCAAAGGTAGATAAAAATAACAAAAACTGTAACCGATTGCAGCAAAAAAAATTGAAACGTTCATTTAAAAAAAAATCAATTAAAATAGAAAAAAAATGTAATCCAATTAAGCAATTCTGCACAGAGCAGTTTGAAATAACAGTTATTTTCCGTTATTTTTAAATTGTCCATTGCTTCACAAGTTTAAAAACGTAAAAGTACAAGTAAAAAACGCTTTTACGGAATAACTGTTAATTAACAAATTTCGTATTCGTTCAACATTCAATATTCATCGGTCACGATAATTAAAAAAACTCAGTGTCAATATTATTGGGCGATTCGGTGCGGTTTCTACTCCTAAATTGTATTGAAAACACTAATTTATCTTTAGTGGAAACATCGACCAGCTCGCCTTGATACCTTTGTTTTTTTTTTACTATATTACTATTATATTATAGTTCTATCCATCAAAATATAATTTCTCTGTGTAAACGGTGAAACGTACTAAGACATCATTTTCTACGACTGAGTTTTACATGTTAATATACTCGACTAAATCGTTGTTCAGGTACTTTTAGACAATTATTCAGTATATAGTATTCACGATTAAATTACTAGCCTAGCATTTTTAGCGCTAGGTGAACGAAACAAGACTTTTACAGTGATCATACCATCAAGAGCGTTTAAATAACGCCGGTGCGAATACGAGTTAAAAGTGCGCGCATTAAATTGTGACTTCCTTTATGAGGCAACCATGACATGCCAACTTTAAACGGAAAGGGTAAAGCGACCTAATTGACGTGAAACAAAACCTTCAGACATTATTGGCTCCCTTCGAGGTCAGTTCATAAAACGAGGCGGTCGGGGGGTCGGGGGTGAAGGTAGTTTGTCTGTCGGAACACGCAGAAAACGTTAGGCGAAACAACCATTAATTATAAAGAGTAAAGTAGTGAACAATAAAAATGCTGTAAAAAAAACAAAACATAGGTTCAAAAATTAGACTATAGTTCAAAATAAACATAAAATGTTGTAAAAACACAGACACAAACGTAAAAAATATAAACAGCCTTTATATTTCGAATCCTGGTTACATAAATAAAATAAATTGGATAAGAACAATAAGATTACGAAATGAATTTTCATTGACACAAAAAAAAACATGTTATTCAAATTCGAGCATTCAAAATGAAGTCAAAAACATTAATATAAAACATACTTCAAGGTGTTTATATTTTATTTCTTTAGTAACAAAGATGTTGAGAAGAGCCCCCTGGTGACCATTAAATGAATCTCAATGCGGAATAAATTTACATTTTCTCCGTGCATGTCATTTACCTCCCTCCTGCTGACGTCACATTCCACGTCAAATGATCCCGCTAAGACTAGGAGCATTGACCCTTAAAGAACTGGACTTAACAAGGGGTTTTATACATTACGTACAATTAATTAATTCAAACCCCATTTTAATCGTTTCATTCTTCGTTCAGTTCATTCTCGGTCACAGCTCATTTTGATCATTCACTTTAAGATCTTTGTGAGATATAAAGTTGTTAAACCACAATAAAGCACGTCACAATCTGATATTAGGACCTGTTTATGTTTTGATTTCAAAGGATTTTTAAAGCAATAATGACGTACCAAATTCGTAAATTTATTCCTACACCTTCATGTATCATAATCTGGGCTAACCACGAAAACCTAGAAAATAATCATAAAGGCATCGATAAAAATTGTATTAGATTTGTGCAGAACCCATATCGAACGTATGCTGATCGCTGAAATTCCTAATGTTTGCTTGCAAATTTTCGTGCTAGCTCCGACTTTAAATGTCTCGAAGGTTTTCAAACGATGTGACACTAGGACAAAAGTAGCTATTTATAACTTTTACTATCCTAAGATAATAATTATCAACTTACTATATGGCCCCACTGAGGGGTCAAGGTTTACCCTAAGTCAAATGAGGTCTTAAGATCATTTGAACAAATTATGAATATTCAATAATGTATTTAATTACGCATTAGAAATAAATTAAACTAATTGATGAGATACTAAAAATAAAAACCTATTTCTCAACCTAATCCGGCTATCCGAGGCGCAGGCGCATTGCACAGCAAACCGGTTTCAACAGTGGCGGTCTCTAGCCTCAAAACCTTTCTCTTTCGTCTGACTGACATAGTTAGTAAATCTTATGCAATCCATTGCAATTGACATTTTTGCCTTATTTTCAATAATCACTTTTAACAATTCATTTATGTGGCAACCCTGAATGTTGTACAAAGGCGTTTTTATTACGCGCGAAATAAATAACTTAAGGTTTTTTTAAATTTATTTGGAATCATATTGGCCATTTCTTACGGTGTATGAAAACATCGTGATGCAACCTGCACATATCGGCGAAGAAATTCAAAGACAAATGTGAAGTCAACCAACTCGTGGGCCAGCGTTGTTGACTATGGCCTAGTCACCTCTTACTTAGGGTAGGCTCCGAGCCCCTAGTGGGGCATCGCGGTGGCAAGCGAAAGCGATCCCGTGGCGACCCACATAATGGCCAGGAGGGAACAGAGGGGTTTAGTGGGTATGCCCCATTACGGGGTGAATCCCACATAACTCCGTGTCTGCCCCGAGGCACGGAGTATGCATAAAGCATTCCCTCTGAAAAAAAAGGTTCCGAGCCCCTCAATAGGGACGTATAGTGAGCTGGTGAAGATGATTATGATATCGGCCTTGTCATTAATGGGTTTTATATAACCTATGTTACTTGGATATTTTATACATCTTACATAGTTCTGCTCTCATTATTACACGTATTAACTAATTAATAAATCTGACGCGTGTAATAATTAAAAGTTAACGACTAAACTTGTTTCGATATACTTCGGCGAGTTTTTCTAACACAAAACTATAATATATTACTGAAGCGAAAACAAACTCCAGTAAAGAATGAAAGAGAGACATATAAACTCTCTCGCTCTTCCAATAATTAGTTGTAATGAATGATATTAGTTTGTTTGCAATAAATATTATATTACTTAATAATATACTTTCGTTACTAGAAACATCTTACTTCTTACTCATATTATAAATGCAAAACTTTGTTAGAGTTTGTAGCCTAACCTGCTGAACGGATCTCGATAAAATTTGACATAGATGCAGAGTATAGTCTGGAAGAACACATAGGCTACTTTTGGTCTTTTTAATACCACGCGGACGGAGTCGAAGGGCGAAATCTAGTCTCTACATAGATCTAAGTATTAATACGGTCATTTTAATATTAAAGTAAACATCTAGATTTAGCGGATCCATTAAATATTTTGGGAGTCATGAAGTCATCGATATAGCTCTAACATTTATTTTGCTACTTTCACACCAGGACAGAAAAGTAAGGTAGAGCAGTTGGACATTACAGTACTACTATAAAAGATTTTTAATTTTAACAGTACCTATACGTTCGAATATAGCAATACTCTGCTGACTCTCTGGTGCCCTCGTGTGAAACAAGCATTACCTTTAGATTGGAGTATTTTTATACTTGTTATCTTTTTTAATGCTTTTAAGCTATCTGTCATTTGTAATAAACGTTCGCTAATCTATAGTGCACTTAATTTTTTGTTAATTTAATTCTAAATTATTTCTTAATGCACTAATGCACCAATTTTTATTTGTATATGTTTCAATTATAAATAACTTTGATTAACTTATTAGTAAAAATGCTGGACTATGTTTTTAGTTAAGTCTTATCTTCAAATGAACTTTATGTTTGAATTTAATACAATCATATCGATTATTTCATTGAAAGTTTCTGGTTACGATATCGTTTTTCAGTTTAAAGGGTACGAGGTCAAAGGAATATGTGTTGACATTAATAGTGTCATTCAAGACCAGAATTGCATATCATTACTACGCTATAGCTACAAAGAGAGACCAATAAATAACCTCAATTCTTACCTCTAAACCAGCATCATATCAGTCAAGGATATTAATTGATTTTACATCATCTTCACCAAGTTTTCGTCCTCCAGTTAATCTATTTTTCATCCTCTGTCTCACTACCTTCTTGATAATGTAACCTTTCACGCAATCCATCCATCTCTTTCCAGGTCTACCTCTACCGGTGTACTTCACATATTGATTTTGTCGCTGATAATATTAAAATTTATACAATGGTAATTCAGTCTTAGTGCATTTATTACGTAATCATCAGTTATTGTGATAAACTGACCGGTTGCCACGGGTCAAACACGTTTGTGAGGTGTTGCGACATTTTAAAACTGTAATCTCCAAATGTCAAGTTTATTTTTTCTTATGCGACTTCATCCGCATGAAATTATAAAAACTTTATTTGAATTATACAGTGCAGGCAAAATTTAAATAGATTTTAAAGCATTACCTTATCTAGCGTATTTAGAATACCTTGCCAAAGTTTTATAAACAGTTATATAAATACTTAAAACTTATAAGAAACTAGCTGTTCCCCTGCGGCTTCATCCGCGTGAAATTATAAAAACTTTATTTTATTATTTACATTTGTGACATTCTCAATTGCAAATGTCAAATGCACATATGACAACGATGGCAATTTTGCTTCCTTGATGTTGGCAGCAACTGGGTCTCTTTCCCACATTAGGATTTTTATCCAATTTATTTACCCCTAAGTTTAATAGCTTGAAAACATGTAGCCTAAAGCGTGACGTAAATGTAGGACTTTTTATTAAAAACATAATTATTCAAAATATGCTGTAATTGCTGACATCTTAGGCAACAAAGAAGTGTGTGTTTACGCTTTATTATATTAATAAAGTATAGATTAAAAACTAACTTTACAACTGAATATAGCGTGAGCCTGGGTCTGAGTAAATCTTGTGTGTGTAAAAATGACAAACAAAACAGTTGCTATTTTCAATGACACATGTTTACAATACGGTAGAAAAACATAAGACTTTCTCGTGAGAATTAACACATGCTTCTTGAGGCAATTCGTTTATTAGTTACTTTTCTTATGAAATCGATAATACTAATTAACGATTGTTATAAAATATATTGTTACCAAAATATAAGGTATTAGCTATTGCTCGCGACTTAGTCCGCGTGAAATTAAAAAACAACAAAAGTATCGCTTATGTTACTGATAACGTAGATATTTAATGGTGAAAGAATTTTGGAAGAAGAATAATTTGGTATGTAACTTTAAACTGTCGTGGTTTTTACAAATATAATGTTCGTAAGATACGGGTTTCTTACCACGATTGGGTTATTTTAGCTCCCAATATTTCGGCACAGTTGCATGCGCCATGTTCACGGGCTGACTGAAGTGATGCGGTAGTGTGAAAAAAAAACAACGGGAGCTAAAACAACCCAATCGTGGTAAGAAACCCGTATCTTACGAACATTATAATTTGGTATGATTTAGAACACTGCATGGAAGAATACCTAGTCTATTATTTTTTATACCACACAGACAAGCACTCAATATTTTTAAACTTGGCTAAGAGGTTGTCATGAAAAATGTGCCTATCTATTAGCTAAATCATTACTGATAAGTACATTGCTCTTTAGTTTCTTTGTCTTGCTCGTTATCGACCTTCATATCCACTCAGGCGCATATCTTATCCCTTTGGATTCCTAATAAGGTGCACTCGACGTGATCTAATTATCTCAACACTTCAGCCTCGGCTTTACGGTCGTGCTTAATTTGTTTATGATAATATTGATATCAGAGTATTGCATGCTTTAACTTTGTGCTGCGTTATTTACGGAAATATAACGAAGCATGATCACGCATTTAACGTTACCTGGAGACATTAAGTGGTCTTCCTTAGGGGTTCAATCAGACTATATGAAGTAAAGTAATGAATAGTTTATGATTCAGCTCGTAATTACAGATTAAGACAGAAATGAACTCAAAGTCCTTTGACCTTAATTATTTTTCATATCTCTCCTCACGATTTATAATACATTACTCTGGGTCCAGTTGGCTAACTGTTATACGTGTAAATATTTATATTTTCTTTTCTATTTTCAGATAAACCCCTACCGATAGTGGACCCTACGATAGACTCGTCGGAGGAGGGCCACGCCGCGCAGTGCGCCTGCCCAAACTGCGATGAAGTGTTGTCCAGGTTCTCAGAATGCAGCATATGTTTGGAACCCTTACAGGTTAGTTTCATACATAAATAGTTATTTAAAAACGAAACGAACTCGAACGAACTGTACATATTCCCGAATAGAATCAAATGACAACCGACATTTCGAAATGAAAAAACATCTAAATGTATTAAAAATTCGTCAGTTAATTACAGGATTCCTTGTTAATTAATTATTGCCATAAAAACTTTTCGAACTCCAAATTACAAGGGGGACAAAGTCATATCGACCTTGGTGACATATGCTTCAATGTTAATTGGCTTGCGTGTCTTCTAAGGCATTTGTATCTATGGGGACAGTCGCTATATATCGTGTCACATTGTCATATAGCGTGTACCAACAAACATATGTTTTTGTCGTTAAAGGTTTATTATCATCTTTTTTATTAAACTTATTACTTGATCAAAATCTATAATGAATTAGCGAAGTGTTTGTCAGATGTACAATACTTCTGAAGTGAATTACGTCAGAATTTCTGAGAAACACTGACGTCAATGCACAATGAACAAAGATTCAAACATTTCAATTTAAAAACTGAATAAAATAAAGAGTCTATTGAATAATGAAATGAGTAACAAGAATAAAGAAAAGCTATTGTAAGACATAGGTACAGATAATAATCTATTGAAGAAAATAAAATTACTCGTAATCTAGAATTGTACAATGCATCTAGCACGTATTGCATGAACAATTTGAGATCAACGTACACGTGTAGAATGCTGCTGCTGGATGGGTGGAGGATTGCATACTGTGGAAGGCATTGTCCTGTTATATCCAGCAGTATACTGACATACTCTGATGATAAACTTCAGGTTAATGTAAAGAAATGACTGGATACTAATGAGGAAGGCATGGCAATATATTAAATGTTTGAACCCTACGAGTGCATAGACTATAGAAAATTTGAAATTCACAGCGTGTTTCCGCATGTTTAGTATTTCAAGGCAAAGCAAGTGAAATATCTTAGAGCAGGTGTTTGCTAAGTTGAGCTACTGAAATTATACACCTCGTATCTTACGGCACTTGTATGTTGAACGGAGAGCTTATAACACCGTAACCGTTCATCTAAAGCGAACTTACTTCACAAATATCGTCTTAAAACATAAGAAAATTATGTAAATTTATTTAAATGAAGATCAAATTTATAGTTTAAGTTTAAACAAATAATAGTTTATTTGTTTAAATAAATCACCAAAGAAACTGATATTTAAATATGTTGTCTTTTAAAATCATGTTTTTTGCTAAAGGCAACTTATCTGTCCTTTAAATGAAGGTGGTCCTTTAAAGGTCAATCATGTTTTAAACCATTTTAGTACGTTGTTTTAATATATTTTTATAATAAAATAGTCAATGTAAAGGATTTATCAAAAACAACTACGCTGTTTAGCCTTATTTTACCTCGCCTTTACAACACAATGTCAGTTTTGTTTTATATATTTATGGCAATACTTTATTATTTTATTTGATATCCAATTTATTTATGTTAAGTGTACATTTGTTTTGATTCTCATAAACATGACTTACCTATAATTAAAAAAGGTTAATCGATGATCGTTTTTAGCTAATATTTTTAATACATAAATAATGAAACCAAGATTCTTTTCTTTTGATTTTAGAGTTTTAAAATTAAATTAAAGGATTTTAACTTTACATTCAAAAGTACGCAATAATAGAATTTTGTTTTATTATTCGACGTAACGAGGCCGCACCTTGACCCTAACGATGCAACTTTAAACAAAGTTCACTAACTACACGAAACCGTAACATCGCGCTTAACTTTAACAATATTACCGAGTGAAATTCCTTGATGATTATGAATAGAAATCTAAAATAATTACATAACAAGGACAATTATAAGATAATTTAGTTTATAAACTGACTAGTTAAATTATAAACTGTAATGGAAATCCGAAAACTTATTAGTTTGTGATGTGATGACGGTTTAAAAATCGATGAACGCTACACGCACGGAAAAGCATGTCTTATCGTCACGTTCCGATTGAGCTGAGCGTGTGAGTGAGAACGCGGAACAAGGGATTGAGAGGCATGATCGCAAACTGTTAAGTCTCGCTTTGATTCCTATGAGCTTCTAAGGAGGTTACACTACTCGATTTTTAGTTGTGCACCTAAACAGTTGAATTGGCTGCGAAACAATCAACAAACACACAACAGTTGTGCGATAGTTTAGTCAAAGGTGTGCCCGCTCTAAGCGTTCTGTTAGTGATGATTATAGACAACCAATTGCATTTTTGAGAGAGTAATGAGTTTTTAGAGACAGGGTATTCCAGGTTAAAATCCGTACATACCATTGACAGTTGGAATAGTCATCATTATGCTGTCAATATTTAAACAAACGACATTAAACGTGACCACTGATAACGTCCGATAACTTGAAAGAAAACATCTCTAAGTACCTCATTACGTGTGATAATAAATGAGTCGCGATCTATTGTTATTGTTAGAGAAATAATTGTTATTGTTTTAATCTTATCGAGTATTCCAGATTACGTTTAGTAACTCTACCTTAATTTGATAAAATTAAAACCCACGCAATTCTACACATCCTTTTCTTAACATCTAGTTATTTTTTTATTTCTATTATTTTCAGAAATTGAGAAATAAATCATTCGATTCGTTTTATCGATTTTCTATTTCGTAGAGGAATTCCGGCTTATCTGTTTATTTAAAAAAAAAAACAATAAGAGTAACATCAAATAGATAATGATTAGTACCGCTTTCTTTTGGTTTTTGTCAAATTAGTTTAACAGTTTATACACTTTATATGTCAAAAAATTAGTTTACTAACATTATCTTATGTCAGGATCGAGGTCAACATTAAGTCGACATTTAATGCGTGTGTTTTCACTTCTGTCCCTTATATTAATGTATTGTTATTTGTAGGGTTGCGGTCCGTGCGTGTGCCCATGGTGTGGCGGTGTGTGGTGCGCACGATGCTCGCGGCGCATGTCGCGCTGCGCCTGGTGCCGCGGCAGCCTGCGCTCTCCCGCTGCCCCCTGTCTCGCACTGCAGCGCCTCATCAACGATCTCATGCTTCCTTGCCGAAATTACAGGTAACGTACAATCAGTTTATCACCCTAAGGGTCTCTACAAGGTTTCCGTTCTCCCGAGTGATTGTTATTTAAATTAAAATCAGAATTTTAATTGACATTCGAATAAAATGTTACCGAGTTTATGGACAAGGGTAATCAAAAAATGTTATTATAAATAAGTACAAAAACTATTTGGACTATTAATCGCAACTGCCTTCCCCCACTCTCCCTCCACCTAGACGTAGCTTAGATCATCGACCGGCGATGCCCATGACTGAGTTTACAGCTAAGATTTAGTACAGTTGAGATTGTGAAAACAAGACTTAAAATACCCTCATTTAACAAAGAAAACCCGGTTCGATTTCACACTAGTATACAAACCGCAACTGTAAATAATGTGCAATAGATAATCCTTCATAATCCGTTATTACAACATCTTGATAATTTAAAAAGACAACAAACTCTACGTTAAGATAAAGCATTGTTTATAATAAAGACAATAAAAACCTCGGAGCACTCGACTGATAAAAATGTGAATGCACTGCAAGGCTAAGTTACTTCTCCAACTTTACTAGTTTGCACTGGTTAAGCACTCAAAGTAAACAAACTTATCTACAACTTCATTATGTACCGGGGATTCACTATATTCATTTTAATTATATCATTTGAAACGTAGAAAAGTTAAACGCTAAAAGACGTCCAAAGTATTTGTAATATCTGAGTATATAAGATGCGATTTAATTAGTTATGAATACATTTTAGCGAATTCCTATATTATTTTTATACTACACGATAGCTTGAATCAATGGAAACTATCGTAGCAAATAATGAAATTTACAAAACTCAGGTTTTGTTTATTTCTTTATCGCGTTAAAAATAAAACTAAGAATAGAGTAATTTGCGTTTTATCAATGATCTTGATAGCATTTATCACAGCTAATTATTTAGTCATCATTGTTTTATATTTTTGGGAACTTCTTTTATTATAGAAATCATTTTCCTTGTTGTTTTGTTATGTTTATTAGAAAATGTTAACGAGTACAAATGACTCAGCCTTTCGAGTTATGCTTAGGGGTACATTACATTGTCACTAACATATTATTTTTTTCACCAGGCGCGGTTGCACAGAACTTCTAACAACGAGCACAAGAGCAAAGCATGAAGAAGATTGCAAGCACGACTCTATGATCTGCCCCGTCACCGCGACCTGCTCATCCGTAGCATTCGAGGAGTTGTCGGAACATCTGCAGTCACAACACAACATCATCGCGGTCTACTCCCAAAAGATTAAGATCCTAATCGAGAACTTCCAAACAAAGTTAAAGAAGACCGCTTGCTGTAGGACGAAGTACAAAATAATCCTACTCTACCAGAAGAGCGCGTTCATCATTAAAGTATGCATCTACAACTTCCATGTTAAAGTTGAAGTGATGCGACGTAAGCTAGGTTACATCGCAGATGTGAAATCTGAATCTAAAAAGAGCGAATATTGCGCTCTAATAGAGTTCCAAAGTAAAGCGTTATGCACAAAATCAGCGATATTAATAGAAAATGAAGCGTACAGTAAGAAAGCAGAAGTTCAATGGAATGATATTATCATGAAATCAGACACAGATGAGGCTATCACAATCCATGTTAATATCGGAAAATCTAACGCTGAAACTTTCAAGAAATTAACACATACGACTTGATATGTCAAGTATTTAATGAGCTGACTATTTTAAAATATTATACAAGTGTTAAATGTATTCCAAAATATTCCAAAAGTGATTCTTAAATATGTTGACGAGGTCCAAATATTCTTAAGGTATGGTTTAATAATTAAACCTACGACTAAGATGCACGCTAGTTGTAAGTTTGACGTGAACTGATGTAGTTAAATGTGACTGATATAGTTTTAAATTTAGTTATAATTTAAGCTGTTATAAGTATTGAAATAAATAAGTATCATCTTACAATTTACTTTTATTTCTTACCAGAAAAGTATATAACAATGGTGGTGGTAATAGATAGATAAATAATCAACTAAATATATAAGTACTCTACAAGTATTTACAAGAGTCTCAGAAACCAAGGTTGACGCTACAGTTGCAATATCCAACAAGTTCAGATCTCCAGTTTCACTGGTATTGCGGATGTTCATGGGCGTCGATGATCACCTTGGTGTTCCCGCTGTTCCTTTGTCCCCATATCTTATAAAGCAAAATCCAGCAAGACAGACAACTTGAGGTAACTATTTCCGTTGTAGGCCAATTACTGACCGAGGAAGACAAATAAAAAGGAACTTAAAATAAATTGTATTGGTAATAATACCGTAGTACAAATCTTTAAACGCTCATTATCTCAACTTTGGTAATGCATTCAACATAAATTATGTACTGCTTTGTGTAACACAACAAAGACGTTGAGCGTATATGCAAATTAGTTAATTAACATGGATTTAACACAATTTTAAGCCCATAAAAGCAACATTAATAATTAATAATGCATTGCAAATGGAATGGCGGATCTACATGCCAAGTTCATTGCAAAGTATTACAGATTTGTAAACGCGAATAACGAGGTGCAAACCAGTTTAATCGATATTAATGTAGATAATAATTTAACTTTGCGATCACAGTAATTAAACCTTAATATAAATTGATTCATTTACGAATATTGAATAGAAGTAAAT
>LD688936.1:859405-877112 GCA_003118335.3 Papilio memnon
CGTGAAGTGGAAGCAATTCCGCGTTTCGTCTGATGAGTCCACACTCATTACGGCACCACTGCCGGAGGCCCAAATTTAGTCCCTTTCCCGTTCCACCCTTTTCTTATAAGGAAAGGATTGGATGGGAACCTGGATTTGACGGAGGAGACGCATAAGAAGGCGAAACATCCTCTTTATATGCGTCTCCTCCTCCGTCGATTTAAGGTAGGCAACGCATCTGCAATTGCGGATGTCTATAGGCCGCGGTCGCTTCGCCATTTCAGCGGATTTAGGTGGCCGCTTGCTCGTTTGCCACCATATTATTATAAAAAAAAAGGTTTCCTTATTTTGATATAAAAACAACGTTACGTTTGGAAACATAAAAGTAATAGGGCTAACTAAATCTATGACCAGGGCAATTAACGTATAAGATGTAATTGGCCGAAAAGTAGATAATTTACATGCTGGCATTTTGCCAACATGCCAGTAAAGAGCGATTGCTTTTGACAGTAGTTTTATAGTCAACCGATGTTCACGGTACATTAAAACCGATTTAGACGTTAACGTTACCTATTAGAGACTATGGTCTCTAGGGCATGAGATAATAAAACATAACATCCACCTTATTATTAAAAATTTAAGGGCGTAGCTAGATTTAACAACAAAGCGTTTGTCATGTGTTCACCACATGACACGTGTATGTGACACGACACGACATTGTTCAAAATAACTAATTGCGTTTACCGTCACTAACAAATGTCGCATGGAAATACCTTAATTTCTACTATTGCGGTGCATACAATAAGATGAGATATGAAGACCTCTTACCGTTTATATGAATTTCATTCTCAATTACTTTCATATTATAATTGCGAAAGTTTAGATGGATGGATATTTGTTAGAGTTTGTAGCCTATACTGCTGAACGGATCTCGATATTTGGTATAGTTGCAAAAGATAGACTAATTACATTGTTTTATTTTTTAAATTCGGATGCGGATGGCGTCGCAGGCGTAAGCTATTAATAAATGCATTTTATTAACGTGCTTGTGAAGGCATCGAACTCTAATTCATTATAATGATTTATTAGAGCTTACAGCTATGATAACTAGCTGTAACAACTTCAAAGTTACGGAACTTAAAAAATAAGACCAGCGTACCAACAATGAAACTGTATGCTTGTACATGTTTAATTTGTATGGTGCTCGTTTTCTTTCTAAACAAAGGTGAGATCGGTCGAACTAGTGCACATTCATTATGCATAGTACTCGGTGTTTTCTTCGCTTGAATTTTGGCAGTCTCTCTTGTCTTGAAACTTCTTTCTTTCCGTTTTAAATGTAAACGAAGGTGAAGGGTTGATTTAGTGTTCTATATGTTTATGAAGTAATAAAAAAATAGCTTAAACTGGATAAATTGCAAACCATTTCAAAGAGATTTTAACATAAGCAACGCCCGGCGTATTAGGATACTTTGAATTACTAAGATCCCAATGTAAGAAACTCAAAAACTACTTGTCAGCTTTTCTCGTTTAATTCTTAATGACCTAAAAACTGTCCCAAATATAAATATAATACCATAGTTACAATTTTGTGGTAGAACACTGATATAAAAATAATACCGCTCCAAAGACATATCCGCTGAAACAGTTTTTATTTTTTGGTTTTTTGTTTTGACGCATTTAAAAACATTGAAAGAAAAACTTCTTTTTATAACTTTTCAATTTTTATTAAACTGGCAATAATTTCACATCATTTTTATCACTGTCAACTTCATTAATAGTCGCGTGACAGATGACAGTTGACAGTTGACAGTTAAAGTCAATGTTGTTTTGAGACAAAGTTTTGTGTAGTTTTCTAAGTGAAAAATAACATAAATTTCTAA
This sequence comes from Papilio memnon, assembly GCA_003118335.3. Taxonomy (NCBI): domain Eukaryota; kingdom Metazoa; phylum Arthropoda; class Insecta; order Lepidoptera; family Papilionidae; genus Papilio; species Papilio memnon. The sequence goes on from LD688936.1 coordinate 861,265, forward strand.
CAAGTTTTAATACTTTAAGTTATTTAAAAGTGTTGTAAAAGTTTTACTAAAATTGTACAAATAATCTGCTAAAGCAATAAAACAATGGATGACGGTGATGAAAGTTTGCATCGTTTAGCGGGCACTTCTGGTGATGCACCAGGGGGTTTGATCATTAAAAAGAAAGACAAACCGCAGGAATTTCAGTTTGCTAAACCTTCCTTGTTAGGGTTAGATAAACTAGCAGCCGCAAAAAGAAAGCAAAACAGATTAATATCCTTTCAAACTGAGGAAAACGAATCGGAAGAAAGTGAAGACTCGAACGATTCCATTGTTAAGGGTCGTAAATATAGAAAGCACAATGAAGAAACCCCAACATATACGGGTGGATTATCCGAACAAGCTCGTGAACGTATGCTGGAACGGTTACAAAAGTAAATATTTACATATGTCCCTTTTACTTTTACTTGTGTAGCTAATTATATTACATCTTCCTGGAACGAATAAGAATAGAGCGCTAAAGCTATGTGTATTCATTCAGAATCTTATTCCCAAATTCAAATATCTTTTAGGTTAGTTCTAATTCAGGTGAACATAAATTAACATTAGTATAACAGTATAAATAATAGGTAATATTATAAATAACTCAAGTAAAACAAATTGCAATAAAATAGTATTATTTCCTTTACAGAAAAGAAAGAGAAACTAAAGAAAAGGGTGTCCATTATTCAACAAAAGAGGAACAGAAATTGAGATCAAAGGATGATGATGATCGTTCCTACTTAAGTCGCTATGATCGTAGAGACCGTGACAGAGATAGAAGAAGGGATGATGACTATAGGAAAGATAAAGACAGAAATAGAGATTCCGACAGGAGAGATAAGGATAGAGATAGAAGAGACTCAGAAAGAGGTAGCTCAAGACGAAGTTATTATGAACCAAGGTTCAAAGATGAACCGAGAACTCCAAAGTAAGCTAAACTTGTGCAAAATATATAACTTTTATTGTGTTTAAACCAAATTTTTACACATTTAATGGCATTATGATTTCTATACTAATATTAGAGAAAAGATTTGTATTTTTATATGTAAGGTACTCAACAAAGACTGGATCGATTATAATTTTTTTATAGTAAGAGAGTACTACTAACAGTAGTTAGAAGGCTATATTATCTCTGAGTATCTTTGGCTACGTTTATTACTAAGGATTTAATTCTGTGTGGAGAAAATTGCAGGCAAAACCTAGTATGTATAAAAGTAAACTTTAGGCATCAATTGTATATTTACATTGTTTGTTAAATTAGCCAAATAATATTATAGACATTATGTTTTATGTCACAAAATCAGGTATATTCAATATTTTCAGTCTGAAAGTCCTCAAACCAACGGATAAAACAGCATGGGATGATGATGATGATGATCCGAAAGGTGCAGTAAGGAAGTCCAGTTGGGACTTCCCTACACCATTGCCGCGGGACTCCAGCTCTGGAGATAGATCACAACGAAGTGAACGGGGAAGACCGTTGAGGGACAGTAAAGGGAAACTTTATGAATACTCTTCGAGAGCAACTCCACATAAGTAAGTAGAATCTATATTTATCGACCGAATACTGAAACGTGAAAATATGTAACAGAGTCTTAAATGAAAAGGCTCTTGAATCCCTTACAACTTTTGACGTCCATCAGATTGTAAGTAGTGCTTACGAAGAATGGTATTTAAGATTCGTTTCAGTATTTGGCCGTAAGTTTATTCAACGAAATAAGTCAACTAAAGTTATACTCATGTCATGTTTAATTTCAATATACAATTTATTACTAAATGTGAAATAGTAATTATTCTGAAAGAATGTGGTAAATCAAAAATTTGTTGGTAAAATTAGTTAGTGTATGTTAACACTTAAAAAGTTCCTTACAAAATACTCTAAATTAACATGACGTACTATAAAATATCTTCAAAACAAGTGAAAAACAACTTCATTCAAATATTAAGAACAGCGCCATCTAGTTGGAGTTTGAAAAAGAAAAGTTTCCTTAGTAAACATTATTTCGAGATTGCGAGTTTTCTTCTTAGTTAATAAAAAATAAATAGACAAATATTTTAATTCTAATATTATTAAATAGATGGGCTTCCACTCGTCGCATAGCTGATATAGACGATCCAGACTGGGAGGAGGTTGAGAAGAAATTGGACCGAGCCTGGTACAACATGGGTGAAGGTGAATATTCCTATGTTTATCAAATCTATCCTAAGTTAGGAGTGACCAGCAATTAGTCAACTATACGGGCTTCTTGCGGGTTGACTTCACATAATATATCTTCCCAGATATGCACTAGTTGCATCTATTCCAAAAATCTCGTTGTTGAACAATAAATAAATTTGAGATTAAATAATATGTAAAAGTAACATAACATAACATTTGGGTATAAATATAAAATGCAGCAAAATAAAATTTAAAAAATATTAGTGAAATCAAGAAACCTTTACACCGCGATCTAAACTGCCACGCACGCCATCTATCGACCAACTTACAAAATTGGAAAAACTATTTTGTAGGTGAAACTGAGGAATCAGATCCATTCGCGGGAACAAGTTCTGAGTACATAGCTCGTAAGGAGGAGCAGATAGAGAAGCGACGTAACCGCAAGGTGTCGGCCGCGCGCCAGCAGATAGACAGAGACAACGAGCTGTGGGAGCGGAACCGCATGCTCACCAGCGGGGTGGTGCACGCTGTACACCTCAACAGTGATATGGACGAGGTAAGATGACTCAAGTTTAGTCAAGTATTTGAGTAACTGTCTTGTAACGCCGTAACTTTCAACGAATTTCTAAACATATATATTTATTTACTTACTAGGTGTTAGGTAGCTGAATTCAAAAATGGGGGAAAACATACCCAATGTTACTCGGTGATAACATAGCTTTTTAATGAAGAAAGAATTTTTGAAATCGATGCAGTAATTTTTTAAATAATATTATACAATACACCAATACAATAACCGTGAAATATTATTTTCAAATCGACCTTAGTAGTTTTTGAGTTTATTCTTTACTTATGAAAGAAAAAACTCCATTTAAAAGTATTACTAAGGATAAGCTATTTAAGGAATCTTTTTGTCATATATTGTTGATGTTTTAATTGTTTGTTTATTTTTTTAATTACTACCTATTTTGTATGTATGTTAACAGGAAAGTGTGGATAGAGTACATCTGCTAGTACATAATATAGTGCCCCCATTCCTTGACGGTAGGATTGTGTTCACCAAACAACCGGAGCCAGTTATTCCAGTAAGTAACAACATTACATATGACCTTCGATTGAAAACCTAAATTGTATAAAAAAAAATAATAACCTTAATTTTTCGTCAGTTATTTTTTTTAAACACAAAGGGTGTTATAAAATATCTAACGGAGAACATTAAATTATCATAACTAAATAGGATTTACATATGTTTGAAATCCATATCGAATAATTTACTTTAATCGATATTTTCAAGTCCGTCACCTCACTATGGTTCTAAATTTAATAGTTGTCAAATATTACCAATTAAAATGACCATACTATAATGTAATATTATCTGAGAAAATGCCTTTAACGAGAAATATTCTGGAATTAGTATTTTTAGCGTAAATATGTATGTAGTTCTTAGTAAGAGCAATACTATACAACTTAAGGTAAAAGACCCGACATCAGATATGGCGATCAACGCACGGAAAGGTTCTGCTTTAGTTAAAGCGTTTAGAGAACAGAAGGAGAGGAAGAGAGCGCAGAAGAAACATTGGAAATTAGAAGGCACTAAAATAGGTGAGTACTCATACTATCCATTTCAAAGTACAATCGGGGTATCTGTCGGTGTGCCTTAATAGTTTCGTTCATGTAGTTAAATAAAATTGAATACTGTTACATCCGATATGTTTTTTTTTATCAGCGAATGAAATATTATAAACGATTTTGTAGTTTTTGAGTTTATGGAGAAACTGAAATTCGAATGAATTTGTTAAAATGCGTTTTTTTACAGGTAACATAATGGGAATACAAAAGGAGAAAGAAGAAATAGAAGACGGACCAACTAGACAGGCGTACAAATATGCTGAACATATGGAAAAAGGTAACATTTTACACAAAACACAGTAAAATCCATAGTTAATTGTGATATTAGTAAATAGGATATTTGTTGCAGAAGGTGAAGAGCCGGAGTCGAAGTCAGATTTCGTGAAGAAGAAGACGATAGGCGAGCAGCGGCGCTACCTGCCCGTGTTCGCGGTGCGCGAGGAGCTCATGCAGGTCATCAGGGAGAACAGTGTCATTATTATCGTCGGTGAGTGCCATACGATTTTACGGAGGCCTAATATTTGTCCCTTTCCCATTTCATTCTTTTCTTAAGAGGAAGGGATGGGAAGGAAAAGTGGATTCGACGGAGGAAGAAATGCATAGGAAAGGGAAATATCTTTTCTTTTGTCATCTTCTATATCTATACTAATATTATAAAGAGGAAAGATTTGTATTTCTGTATTTTTGTATATATTGAAATAACTCAAAAAGTACTGGGGAGATTTACAATTCTATGTTAAGTAATAATATAGGCTATGTTTTTTTATTTACGTCAAATCGAAGTTGCGAGCAACTTTTAGTATACTATAAGTAAGAGAATATTGTATGTATGTGTATACATGTGTCAGGCGAGACGGGCAGCGGCAAGACAACGCAGCTGACGCAGTACCTGCACGAGGAGGGGTACGGCGCGCGCGGCGCCGTGGGCTGCACGCAGCCGCGCCGCGTCGCCGCCATGTCCGTCGCCAAGCGCGTCTCCGACGAGATGGGCTGCAAGCTCGGTAACAACATCCGGCTACGAGGACCAATATATGCTTATCTATGAACAATCGGGGAATCCGACGGTGTTCCACTTCAGGAACGCATCTGTTGTTCCTCTGGTATTGCGGATGTCCATGGGCGTCGTTAATCGGTGTTCTCACCGCTCGTTTGTCTCCCTTATATATAAAAATAGAAAAACTGCCTTATTCATTGCAACAAGACAAAATTCACTTCTAACAAATAACTAATTAGATAGCAGTGAGTGCAAACAAAGGGATAATATTGAAAAGAAACCGTGTATTACTAACAGACATTTATAAGCTGCGTTGTGTTGGTTTTTGTTCCGCGTCTCATTTCAAAATGTTCAAACGATTGTAGCTTTTATGTTTTCCCCGACAGTACAATCAGGGAATCTGACGGTCTTACACCTTAAAAGCTATATTCGTTTGAATGTTGTGTACTAATAGGATGCAGCTTTTAACTGTCTCGAAATAAAGATACTCGGGTAATGCGCGGATTGCTTTTTATTGTTAGTTGTTAGCGCGATTTATTGCTATCTAATTGCTAATTTGTAACATACAGAGTATCTCTAATAAATAAAACAATTTTTCTGTAAGCGGAACACCGCGAAGTTCCTCAACTGTACATCCGACTTGAAGGACCAAACTCTCCTACAAGACAACCTAAATATTAAAACGATTAATTACGACGTATCAAATGAACATACGATAGACGACTAAAATCTACAGTTCTTTCCAACGTTACTTTCAAATTCACATAGAAATTAGTAAACAAGTTAATTTAAAAACCTAAAACGGGTTGCAAATAGTAAATCCTATCGAAATATTTATACAAATTTCCGGTAAAACCCAGTTTTAACCACAATAAACCTATTCTGTCTCAACAAATGCTAAGCATAGACTATTATCAGGTGAGGAAGTGGGCTACGCGATCCGTTTCGAAGACTGCACGTCCCCGAAGACGGTGATCAAGTACATGACGGACGGCATCCTGCTGCGCGAGGGGCTGCGCGAGCCAGACCTCGACAACTACTGCGCCATCATCATGGACGAGGCGCACGAACGGTCCCTCTCTACTGATATGCTGTTCGGATTGCTGAGAGAGGTCAGTGATAATTTTACAATAATCTCTGACTACCCTGTTTATAGAAAACTTTTAACTGGTCTACCAAGCCATCTTACAGTCGGTCTGTCAATGGACTAGCCTGTAGCCTATAGCAGGTTTATTGAGCAATTAGATTATGGCCGGTCTACTAAGCGACTGGCTTATAGCCGATTTACTAAGCGACTGGCTTATAGCCGATTTACTAAGCGACTGGCTTATAGCCGATTTAGTAAGCGACTGGCCTATAGCCAGTCTGCTAAGCGATTATCCAATAGCCTGTAGTCTATAGCCGGTAAACAGACTACTTACTAAAGTATATTTTTCTTTAATTTGGTAAAAGGTGAAAAGCAATTCCGATAAAGTTAAAACAATGCGATAAATTACTAAAGCCTAAAGATAGTATGATGTTCCACGAATTTTAATATTGACACAATATTATGTTATTGCATAATCGGCAATTACGAGTTATGTTATGCGCTGATAATGGTCGGGAATTAACCATATCTAGAAAGCAGTATAAATGTCTTATAAAACATGCATTTTTACATATTCCATTATGTTAACGAAAGATAATTCCTAAATCCTACCCTCGTTTTGTAAGCCCTAGACTTTATTATAGGTTTTATGGATTAAAAGAAAACATTTTTATCGATTACGTAATCAATTTATTAATACAAAAAATGCTTCCATATAAATAGAACATTGAAATCTTATACGTACAATACTCTCACAACAATCGGAAATATCTCGTTTTCAACATTATAAATTAGCAATACTTAGCAATACTCGACACATCGACTATGAAAATCGACTATGAAAAACTGATGCATTCAAATATATCCAAGGAAGGTTCTGGAATATGCAAGTAAATTCATAGTCACATCTAAAACTCCCGTACATCAGAACAGTCTTATTAATCAGAAACAATGATAAATAGATTTTTATTTCGATAGACTTTACATGATATCAACTAAATTATAAGATAAACATTTATCCATATTTGTTAACAGAAATATCATATTCACAGAATCATTAGTCGCTTTATTAAATGTCAGGAATGTAATTTTCTATTCATCATAAAATTTTAATCTAATCAAAATTAAAGCTCTCTATTTAAAGAATTTGAATACAATCCAATGGTTTCATATATTCTATTAAAACTTTTTTATCTGTGACTGAGCGTAGAATCTAAAGTACACTGAATTATGAAAAAAAAAACACGAAATGCAGTTCAAAATTTGAAAGGAACGCTTCAAAATTAATTATGGCAGTTTGGAGCCCATTTTTTTTAACAGAAATCTATCATAGAAACAATTTAAAACTATTAAAGATCAGTATTAAGTCCTAGAATTCAAAAGTTGAAAGGACCAAGTAGCAATTTATATTTCGATTCGAAAAAAACAATTATAACAATCGATTTTGATCAAAATTAGAGCTGCTAAAACATTTTAAGTTGTAGTAAAATGACAAAACATTGAGAGCTGATACAGATTATCACTCGATGTTAACTCGGTCCTATCGGTAAAAAAAATCGATACTTTAAATCGATTCAATCACGCCCAGTGGTGGAATAAAAAAACAATTTATACATTGTCTATGTTCCGGGGTGACCAGAAGCAGGCGTAGCACGAGCCAGCGGCGTTGCCGCTGGATGGCAACAATCAGACAGACTTTGCCTTTGCCCTGGCGTTGCTTTGACTTACGAGCATTACGCCCATGTTCATGCCAATGTTGCCCCATTTCAGCGACTCGCTTATCTGTAACAAAGAGGATTTAATTTTAAAGTTTTTGTCATGTGCTGGCTGAAAACAGAAGAACAAGTTTTTTTTTTTTACGTTCTTTCGGTTTGAATAATTTAACGATATTAATAACAATTATATGAAAATGTAATTAGTGCTTTTAAATAACGCTTAAATAAGGCAATCACAATGTTTTAAATTATAATACAACGTTTTAGTGTTGATTTCTAAACAGGAATTTATTTTTGTATTCAAGTAACACAAACCTTACAAAATTCGCACACAAAAACGTTAATAAAATGATTTTTGCTTTGGCCGTGATTTTTTTTCTTAATTTTTTTTAAAAGATATTGTATCTTGTTGATCACATAGATTTTTTTACAATAGATACAAGCATATTCGCATTAAGCAACAATAAAAAAAAATCTATTGTGCAATTTACTATAAAATGTTTATATTAATCAAAAGTAACCGTTTTACTATATTGCAAATGTATGCTGGAAAAACCCCAAGAGGTTATTTACCAGAAAAAAATTAAGAGAATTGTTGACATTATAGTTTTATTAATAAATCATTTAATCAAAGACGTTCATTGAGAAATGAGTTTTAAACATTTTTAATATAATACATGTTTCTTTGCGCTCTGGACTCAATTAACCCAATTTATCTCTGACCTTGCGTCGGGGGTCAAAATGAAGTGTGAATTATTTATAGACGGACACGCTTCTTAGAAGTGATAAGATAATTATATATATTAATAACAATGAGTACAAAGTTCTTGGGGAATTGAATATCAATGTTATTCTAAGGACAATACGTATAGTGTAATAATTATCTAAAAAATCAACCGCCAAAAAAACCATCCGTGAGTAAATAATACGGAATTAAGAACGTTTTCAAAGTCGGTTTTAAAAAAACTAGCAATAAAATAGGACAAAAATATTGCACCGGTTAATCAAAATTACGAAAATTACTTACAATTCGTACACTTAAATATATTGAGTGTAAAAAGCTATTAATTTAAATAAATTGCAACCTTTAAAATACTTAAGAACTCCACTTTTGTACAATAAGGTTAACAATATCGAATTAATTACATTTGCCGAATTTTTCTCACGATATTTGAGCAAGTTTCTTACAAAATATCTTATAACGACATTTTAAACTCAACTGTACAAACACATTTAATATCAAGGTAACGACGAACTGGTTTTGATAAAAGTACGTACTGGCAGTCAACACTTTAATATGGTAAAAAAAATTGTTTCTTTTGTAGAAGCCGTTTATGGATCTAGTTCGTATTTTGCTTTCCGTGCCGTAAAATCAAATACCATATTTTTAGTACTTGCATGGCCATAGCTAAGGGGGATAGACAGGACAGCTCCCCTCACCGCTAGTTTTTGAACAATATAAAATAGATATAAAAATTACTTCGAATAAGACCATATTAATGGTAGCTGTCCCCCTTAACCTAGCCTAGATCATCAAGTAATGCAAATAGACTAGACTATTGATGTACGTAAGGTTATATAAATAATCTTATTTACATAATCTTCGTCATCTATTGCGGGCACATATTTCTAATTAAAAATAATAAATGCAAAGAACGGCACAAGTTTTAAAACAGATTTCTCATATCAGTTAAAAATGAAATTCCGATGTGTAAACCTCAGTCACGTTTTGTAGGTGCCGTCTCGACACGTGAGTATAGAGTAGTTAGCAATAGAGAGACACACAATAGAATACACAGTAGGACAACATTAAACCTCTGAACTTGGGGTACTCGTTTTAAAAAAAAACCTCACCGGTATTGTAAAGGTAGCCGGCAGATTGGGTCCATAGCGCCGCTACGACCATCAAAAGATGATGATCATAGGTGTTTTCGACGTCGTTAAGCTGATCTGTAACAAAATTTCTACGTTGTGCGATCTCTGTTTTTTTCTACTCTTCAGTCCAACTGTCGTCCCATGCAATATGACTCCCACGATGCCAGTAAGTGTCGACGTCCCCCAAAGTTCTCAGTTTGTAAAGAACAAGCCCCACTTTCATACATTTAACTTCATACAATAGCGGAAACGATAACAAAAAGCTCGAAAAATAAGCAACTTTCGAAAATTATGAGTTTAAAAATCGAATGTTTACGTAACACTGTCATTACAGATTTATTGTTTTTTAAATTATAATTTCTACACTGCCAGTATTCGTGTTTGTTTTTTTATTAAAAAATACATGAGGCACGAATAGTAGAAATACATTGAGTAATGCTCTTGTAAGGACAGCTTAAATAATGAAGTGAACGACATGCAATAGTTTCAACAATGCAAACGTAAATTTTAAAACAGAAAACATGAAAAAAATCGTGCATTTTGAATCAAATTATCCGAAGAACGTTCTAGATATTTAGTTGCGTCTTTACCTGTCTCATGCGAGCTTCTTGCGGCGTCTCCCCATAGCGGCACCAATGGACAAAGTGTAGGGTGTTATGCCAATTCCTCTCGAATCTGGATTTAGTGGCCATGTCAAGCTGCAATCAGGAGAAGCTCCTTAGTGGTGGTTCCACTGTCACTTTCCAAATAACGAAAGCCCCATGAGGCTATCTGAAATTAGAGGTTTCCAATTCGATCGTTGACCTACTGAGGGAAGGCTAAGAGTTTCAAAAGACGAAAGACCTATTACGCGGTTACGAAACGCAACACGATAAGAATGTCTATTCGAGGAATTGCAACTTATGTTAATGTAAGCAAAGATATTAGAATATTGGAATTGCAAAGTTTCAAAGACAGTATCTAATAAATAAATCAGAAAAACCAGACAATAGTTATATGAAGCAATGTGCATTTGCATAATAATGGAGGTCGTCCGCTAAACCAAGCGTTTATACTAAACAATTCAAAGGACTAGAATGTGCGCGGAAGAAAGAAATGTTTATCAAACAATGTAGTTTGCACTATTGGGGTATTGCAATCTTAAATCCGTTACGTTAACTGGTTATCGACGTGTCTCGATTTGTATGTTGAAATTAAACGGCTATTATTTGTTTCTGGAAATTTCAAAAGAATGCCTAATGTATGTGTTTTTTATTATTTTCTTGTACCCGCAATTACGTGTATAGGGAATTTATGGTGAAGATCGATAAGAATTGGAAACTTTTCCCTAATTTTCTTTAAAATTACCTTTGCCCTTATGTCTTTTTCGCTATTAGGGGTCTCCTGTTTGTCGTCCACGTTGTTGATACGTATGACGGAGTCTTTCTTCCAGAAGGCACCCAGAGTGGTCTTGATCACACGTTTGCGCACACCTTTCTGCTGCACTGTGTACACCTCTATCTGTTCCGGGTTCTTTGTTTTTTCTGTTATATTAGAGAAAAACATACTTTTATTCCGAGTGCAACAATTTCTTATAATATTGGTTTAGCAGTTTAAAATAAATTATTTAATGTTATAATATGTTTACCATCTAAATAGGTTGCGATATATTTAGAGAAATTTTCTTAGGCCGGGTCACGGCTGTTAGTAATCGGTTAGCTATTTATTGCTCTTACTCATTAAAAGGCGCGAACGAGCACGCCGTCGCGTACTCCACATGAATAACATAATGTTATTCACATCGCAAATGACCGCAACAACGTGCGAGCAAGCTCGAGCCGAAGTTATTTAGTTGTTCAGTGTTGCAGTACGCCCCCGCGTCAACGTACGTTATCGCACAGATGCGATAAATTACTATGACTCAAGGCTACCTGCACAGGAATGTAGTTTTACCGCCACCAACACGTACCTTTACCCTTCTTCCACATTGCGATGGCGTACATGTGGTAGTCTGGAGAAATCGCGGAGTCCGGCGGCAGCGGGTCCTCCGCTCGCACCTCCAGCACGAAGCCAGTCTCGAGCACGGCGCACAGGATATTTTGTTCATCGTGCTTGAACCACTTGGTCTCCCGGAGCTTGTGAATAGCCACCGATGAGCCGAAGCGCGGCTTCTTCGGCGCGAACAGTGCCTGGGCCTGGCTGCCGAAGCGAGACAAGAGCCCCTTCACCGTCGGCTGAGCCGCGAGGCTCTTCTCTGGCGGCTTTATCTGCTGGAAGCTCCGGCAAGTCACGAACCTCGCTTCCATTGAACCCTGCTCTCTTGAATTCTCAAAATGATCCCACCGCGTACACGAAGTAAAGGTTTTTAGGGGTGGTGGTAATACGTTTGTATACTCTCACTATGTAGAAATCGCGTTAGAACACTTTCACAATTGATTGCGCGTGGCTTCTGAGTTGCGGGCACGTCCAACTATACTGCGGCACCGGTGTATTAAACGGCGCGCGCGTGGCGCTCCAAGGTTTTATACGAGCGCGGGGGGAACGGGGCGGGTGGGACGCGCCGCCGCTCACGTCGTACCCTACTAGTGAAGAGCGGATTTATGTCGATATTTACAGTTTTACTCAACAACTCTAATTGAGTGCCAACACTTGAAATTAATTCCTATGCCCAAGCGATCTTTGACTACAACAAATCATTGTTTACTCATAAAAAAATTTAAACAATCGTAGTAGTATAGTAGATACTTTCTGTGTAAAATAAGACCATTAAATAAACTAAAAATTTAATTTAATACTACATGTTTTGGAATCCAAATTTTACATCTTACTCTTATTTAGCTAATGGTATTAATGCTAGAGTGCTGGTTGAAGCACTTCGATATATCGATAAAATATCAAGCGATATTGTCTACACTACGAAATGCACTGAATCTGACCTCTCTCGCCACACCTCCTCAAACTTCCCTCCTCCCGCCGCGTGCCGCGCTTCCCCCGCCCTTCCCCTGCTCATCGCTGGCGCCAACCGGTCGTACTTTATATATTTTTTAATTTTGTAATAAAAACCCAACTTCACAAATGTAAATTACGAATTGTATAATACTTTTTTTTGTTTTAAAGGTTCTTTCTAGAATTCTTGGTGCATTTACCGATGTAATTTTGTGATAAACAAAACACCGGCCATGCTGCGTCCCTCCCTGCGAGCCTCAAATTTGCATCTCGTCTTGTTTTTTAATATGATATTCTGTTTGACACGTACGGATGCATAAAAACTTCGGATATGTTCGGGATGAATTTGTTTACATCCTGTCATACAGACTGTCTAGTTATCGTTTTAAATCAATAAATGTGAAGGGCAAGACAAAGGTCACGATGTCTGTTGCGTTTATATTGTTTATTTTGAATTATTTTGTTAGAACTTAGGATTACGGGAAATTATTCTTATTTGCATTTCTTAAGTACTAATTAAACCACCAATAATCTTTGCTCTAATATTACGAGGAAGCACTTCCTTGTCAAAGTTAATCAATATATGTTTTTTTAAGCCATAAATATACAATCGATTTATTAAAAGCTACTAATTTATGTATTTTGTGTTTTACTAGAATTTATTTCCGAATAGCGTTGCGTCGGAAGTTATGTTGTTGACCTCAAAACATTTCTGCGATGGCCTTCGGTAGACATGCTTTTGTCTTTACTCACAAATGATGTGTGACTCGACGTACAGTCGCCGACACAAGTGTAACGAAACGGTAATTTTTATGTTAACAGTAGAATGCATTCCCGTTATCAAAACGTTATCATTATTCTAAACTAGCTGTTCCCGTGCGGCTTCATCCGCATGAAATTATAATATGAAAATTTTATTTTATTGTTTACATTTGTCAAATTAACAATTGCAAATGTCAAAGTGACATGACATGATAACAAATCATGGTAATCTTGCTTCCTTAATGTTGGCAGCAACTTATGGTCTCTTTCCCACATTAGGGTTTTTATCCAAAATATTTACCCCTAAGTTTAATGGCGTGAAAATATATAGCCTAAAGCGTGACGTAAGTATAGGGCTTTTTATTAAAAAAAGAATTATTGAAAAATATGCTGTAATTGCTGACATCTTAGGCAACAAAGAAGTTTGTGTTTACGCTTTATTATATTAGTATAGATATATCATAATTAAAATATAACAGAAATATAAAGCGAATTGCAGAAAAATGTGGAAATAATTTCTTTGTGCGCGTTAGAACTGTGTATAGAAGAAGCCGTTTGAATCGCTCTCAGACCACGATTTTTAAATTGGTGATTTGCTCCTTGCGTTTTCCTTTCTTAAATTATTTTTCTTTTGTAATTTTAATAGTTAATTATAATACATTATTTATTAAGAAATTAGATAAATTAATCTATTTTACAAAATATATTTTTTAATCAGATTAAATAGGACACGTGCTTACTTTTTAATCTCTTTAATATTATCAATTCGATAAAGGTAATAAGGATTCCCAATTATTTTCTGTCCTTCGTGTATTTATATTATCGTGGATTACAATTATTAGGATTAATGCATTATCATGCACTTCCTAGTTTTAAATCATGAAATAAGTTGATTTATGGATTAATTTAAAAAGTGAATAATGTGTATTTATTATATTTTTTTGTAATCAAATATTCTTACGATTAAAGAAAGGTTGTCCCTTGGAATGCAATCATATTGATAAAATTGAATCGATTTATTTTAAATCCGAGATTAATGTCTAAAATTTAGATAGCATGTAGATACAAAACTTACATACTTCGAAGATAACGAGTGTGTCTTATCATGCTTTCTTTACAAATAAAATATCTTTCTTCATATCTAATACATATAGCACACTTCTCTGCTATAGACTGGACTTCACTGGTCTGTTATACCACACTTAAATCCTTTCCTCCAACATCTAAATTGTCATCAATGTTACAGCTGCGCCTTTCTTTTCAATTTTATACACCGCTTCCCAATAAGATGTTTGCAGATTGCTTTCTCAGAATACACCTAAACCTAAATCTAAAAGTCCAAGTTTGATATCCTCGACAAGTATTAGTCGTTGTTGGTTCATTCTAAGGCTAGCCGTCATCCGTTTTTGTAATTGGCTATCGTATTGGATGAAGAATCCGGTACAAAAGTTGCCAAATATAACTCGTATTGTGAACTAATTCGTTCGACTAATTTTTAGTGTCTTTATGATGTGCCTAAGCAAAGAACATTGCCGGTGACATATCTATCGCTCTTGGTATAAAATTTCATTGCAGCAACACATTATTCTAATTTCACGCCTTACTTTCCTTTCTATTACCCCTGTTCTTGATATGTCATGGTGTATTTACAGTGCTCTTGCTGTATGTTTACCCACTTTCCTTTGCTGGTCGTTATTTCTTACACTTAAATGTCTGGTAGTCCAGATCTAAGTTTATTACGGTAATAGGTGTTGCTTTTCGACTTAGTGCATTAAAATGTGACAACTTGTAACTACGCACTTATGCATGCTGCAAAAATGAATAAATAAATGTCTTTGTTATTGCTAACAAAATGGTCCATTGATAATTTTATGGTCTAGTATATCTATACTAATATTATCTATACTTCTATACTAATGTTATAAAGAGGAAAGATTTGTATTTTTGTATTTTTGTATGTATTGAAATAACTCAAAAACTACTGGGCCGATTTTTAAAATTCTTTCACCGTTAGAAAGGTAATTTATCCGTGAGTAACATAGGCTATATTTTGTTATTTCACGCGGGCGAAATCGCGAGCAACAGCTAGTATAATATAATACTAATATGATAAAGCGTAAACCCACACTACTTTGTGGCGTAAGATCTCAGCAATTACAACATATTTTTGAATTATTCTTTTTTTAATGAAAAAAGCTCTACACTTACGTCCCGCTTTTGGCTATATATTTTGACGCTATTAAACTTACGGGGTAAATAAATTGGATAAAAACCTAAATTTGGGAAAGAGACCATTAGCTACGAGCTGCCAACATCAAGAAAGTACGAGTAAGATCGCAATAGTTTGTCATCATGTCATGTCATTTTGACATTTACTATTGATAATTTGACAAATGTAAACAATAAAAAAAAATTCATAATTTCATGCGGATGAAGCCGCAAGGGAGCAGCTTGTTTCGTTATAAAAATCGATATGTAACATTTAAAAAAATAAAACTTGTCTTGTCGACTGTACACGAACATTTTGATTTATCGGATTTGTTTATCGGAAATTAATAGTCGTTTCAAATTATGCATTACTATTGCAATAAAAACCTCATATTAGTTTATTTTTGTTTTTAGTAGATTTTACCAAATTTGATTATAATGACATTTACACAATTTGTTAATGGTGTTTACAAA
>LD688936.1:890620-911273 GCA_003118335.3 Papilio memnon
AAGAAAACATTTGGAACCTCGAAAGTTAACTGCATCTAAAGTTAGCTAACTTAATATTAAAGCAGCTCCAAGTAACTTTATAATCCAGCTTTACTTAATCTGGTTACTTTCTAACTTGTTATGAACGCATTGGCTCAAGTATTGGCATTTAAATTCCAAGTTGACAGTCGCTGGCATTCCTAAGGTTTCGGAACGTATGTCCAATACTGAGCGTAGTCACCGTACATTTCCAATACCGTGACAGTTGTAATTATACATATGGCTGTCTCTGTCTTATCAAAGCGAATAAAAGAGATGACAATGCAACTCTACGGCAGTGGAATTCTACGTCCAACGAAAGTTGATAAGACTCGTTTACCTCCGTTTTGGTGGGATATTCGAAAATTTCGGTGGGAGTTTTATTTTGGTCATTTCATTCTTATTTAGCAAGTTGACCAAAAAAGATTTGTATTTGTAAATTTACAGTATTTTCACACGAATTTTGGAGTAAACAGTTTTATGATTTGCTTTCGTAATATTTTTGTTCTCCAGTGAAACTTAATTATCTTAAATTACATTCCTTATTATGTTAGACGTATAAATTGGTAAGATATGTGTGTAATAAAAATGTTTTTGTATATTCATCATCAACTTACCCTTTTCCTTGCGTCTCTATCCGCCGTCATATCTGAATCCACTCCCTTAAGCATATGCTTAGAGGATATCCTCTTTCACATAATCCATCCATACTTTCTTCGGTCTTCTTCTAGCTTTGTAGCCATCTACATTTAATGTTAACACTTTCTGGATTATGTCCCCATCCTCTCGTCGCATAACATGTCCATATCACGCTAACCTATAACTAAAGTATACTAAAGTACATATATTTACACTTGTCTCTGGATATCAGTCTTATGTCTGATTATTTGACCATGAATTTATTCAACCAATGAAGTAACTGAATATTCGTCTAGCAGATAAATTGTTGAAATGAGTACAAATATAGCACGTGGCCACTTGACTAATTGAAAGGACGCATTAATTGTGATAATGCTACCGCTGTAAATGCAATTGCTTTGATAACTGCAAATTGAAGACAAACTACATATTCATATTTCACAACATTACTTGTAGTTCTTTTATAATAGAACTAGCTGAAGATCGCAACTTCGTCTGCGTGAAATTAAAAAAATAATAAAAACCACGGCGTATGTTACTCACAGATAAATTACCTTTATAACAATGAAAGAATTTTTAAAATCGGCCCAATAGTTTTTACGTTAATCGTATACATATAAAAATACAAAACTTTCCTTTTTATAATATTAGTATTAGGAATTGCGAGTGCCGCCCAACTATTTCGCCTCGCAAGAGATAAAGATAAATTTGGAGAACTGACCGCCAACCTTCGCTAGTCGGAGAGGCACTTTAAGAAGAAGAAGAAGTATAGATTGTTCTTCATCTTACATTCTGTAGGATTAAATTGAAATAAGACAAGTTAAAAACTTCCAAACCAATAGCAATAAAACTATGTGATCTCAAATCAGTATTCAATAGAAAATTCATGATCCACTTTTAAAGTAAGTAACTTTAGTACGCATTTATAATATCAAATCCGGATTTAAACGTTTGTGTACTCGTTACTGAGTATAGGACAGTGCTGCGATCCGAGAGGCTTAGACAAGTCGCCATTTATAGATTGAATGCTGTAATAATATCCCTCCGTCCCCAGCTCGCTTGTTGCTTGCCCTTCTTTGGTACTGTCCGGTAAATGTCTCTCATTTAGCAACTGAATGTAACTCGTTTGTATGATTTGAACTTACTGTCGCTTTAAATTGATTGCTTTCTAATTGTTATTTTAAATTTAATGTTCTGTTGGTATCAAGCTTCTAAATGCATGAGAAAGTTTTAAGTGTATTTCTTGGTTTAATAAATTAACTAATCTCGTTTAGAAATTACTAATTTGAATATGAAGATAAGCTGTTGTAGCTATTAACGTTTCCATGTATGGTCTAACATGCATGTTTTAGTTTTATTTATTAAATAATATACATGTTTTACTAAAAAGAAATTCTATTATTCGTTAATATAATTGTAATAAATTATATGCGTTAAACTTTTATGCATAATGCGTTTAATAACCTCACATCAAAATACGATTTATTATCAGATAAACAACTCTGTTCCACGTGCATTAAATTTCTGAAATACTAGCTTTTGCTCGCGACTTCGTCTGCAAGGAATTAAACATTCTAAAACAAATATTGCTTATTTTACTCAGTAGTAATGTAACTTTATATCCAAAGAGTTTTTCAAATCGCAACAATATCTAGTTTATTCACTACAAACAAAAATACAAACCTTTCTTCATAATATTAGTATGGAGTGACGCTCAACCGTGGGCTTCCACTACTAGAACACTCGTTCTTCTCCGATAATGATGCATTCATTTACAACCATGATATAAATAACCTTGCTCATGCAATGAATGTGACTGGATTACAGCATTGATATGGTTATAACAAATATTGTAACAATACAAATGACGTCACAGAGAACAACTAGTTGCACACGAAGGTAGAACAATAAGACAGAGCAGCAGCCAAGACACAAGAAAACTGTACTATCAGGTAATTGTATGTACGACAATAGCAGTACTGTTCCCTCACTGTGCTGATCTCGTGTGAAACTATTGTCATCGTTTGAATAGCACGTGACTTGCGTATGATAACGTAAAGCTAATGCTGGTACTGATAACGCATTTACTTCGCTCTATTAATACTTGCATCTGTTGGTTATTATTGAATTGTTTGAAGAGTGAATTGTGATTCTATTACGACGTTCAATAACTAAGATGTTTGGTCTCTTTGATTATTGGTTGTCCTAAAATGCTTAAAAAATTTTCTTAATGTTGACACTTGAGTTGAAATTTGATGGAAACTTGATAACTTGAAGGACTATCAAATCGTTTGATGAAATGAAACGTTGGCACATTTAAAAAGGCTAGTTAGTGTGGTCTTATAAAATTTAACGAGCATATGATAAAAACAAATTGACTTTTTGTTGACTTAACAGATTGGAAAGTCCAAACATGTTATATTAATCAACGAACACCTGAGAATATGTAAGATAAGTGTCTTGATAAAGATATTCGATTGATAATTGCTTTTCATGTTACATAGCATTATCAGTTAAAAGCCATGATGTCCGGATAAAATTGCACTTATGGACGATAGAGAGTTTGTGAAAGAAAAGGGTAAAGTGACACTTATGGACTTTAATGTGAAAAAATATGTACAGATGGACGTTGAAATCACATATGAAGATGTATGGAAGATAAGTACAAAATTGATAAAATTTACTACAGTAATTGTAACACCATTATATTATAAATCTTAGTATCTAATCTAATAACATCAATGTACACAATAATACAATTTAATTCACATTATCTTGGCAGTTCATCAGAGATATTTTCGTGTTCAGCTCTCGGGCTAGGATGATTTGGCGTGCAGCCAGTGGGGGGCTTGGTGCATTATATTGTATGTTGTCTGTGACGTGTCATGACGTCACCATTAGTGGTCAACTGAACCAATTTAGAATTAAATTGCCGTCAATATACGTTTATGTTTTACCTTCTACGTCAGTAATCTACTCTCAATACAACTGAAAACTAGAATTGAATTTGTTTACCTTGATGAAATTTAGGTACACTATTTATGCGAATGACATTGAGTAAAAAAATACATTGATAAATGATTTTAAAAGTAAAAAAAATATATTTAGGAAGTTTCAGAAGATTTTACAATCAGGGATCAAAGAGTTAAAACACTAACTATTATTTTTGGATTAACACAGTAAACAATGAACTGCTATGTATCAATTCATCTACATTTAAATTGGAGTAAATCTCAACAAGTTTAAAACAGGATTCTCGATTTTTCGTTGCGTATCATAAACAAGAATGTGCCATAGCTCCATATACCCCAAACAATGGCCTGTGAAACTCGAACATGTCTAAATGTACGCACCTCTGGCATACCGCCATCTGTTGCACCGGTACATAAACGAGACGAATACATTTTGTTGTCACTTTATTATCGACCTAAAATAACACAGATTGAATATTTCTGAACACTGACATACACATGCAATAAAAAGTTCCTACTTTAACAGTCGCTTGGCCGTTTACTTTTAAATATTTTATACTATTCCCTCTAAACACCTTAGTTTTACCTTTATTTAGACCCTTAGGGTACTTTGAGTGTATCTGTAATAGGTATGTTTATACGACGTCCAAAAATTTGAGTGATTATATACAAATGGCCTACAGACCACTGAAAGCTGGCAGATTTCAAATCTGACATGAATAAGAAATTGGATATAATATAAAGACTGATAAAGAGTAGAATAATAAAAGCTAAATTAAAATATATGCTTTGTCCGGAAGGATGTCGAAACATAATGCAATAGATAACAGTGCACCCCCAATGCATGTCTAGTATTGATAGTCACATTATCTTTGTAAAGTTAGTGATGTGATGTAGCTGGATTACAATATCTTGATACTTGTTTCTGTTAAAAAAAATATGTCTACTCGATCGCATTTGATACTTTTTCATAATCTGCGCAAACGGATAATCAAATTTAAAAACACATTTTGTTAGCTATACTCTTTATTTATATGAAAGAAGAAATCGTAAAAATAACATCAATATAATTTTAAAAGCCATTTACATCGATAATAAATACTGTTTCAAATACTACAGCAGACGCAACGGCACATCGCTAAAGCTAACTATCGCCTGTACTAATTACACATTTCGATAAGCATGCATTCGCCACCGAAATTTTGTGTATTGCTAAATGTGTATAATTAACTCATACGTGTAATTACCGGCAAACAATTACATTCCACAGTTAACTGCGTGTAATTTTATCAATACACGCTACGTGTTTCACGTATTCACTTTTTGATGTCTCTTTGTTTTAGGATTTGCATCTTCACTTGTTTATTTAAAGAGAATGACGTCACGAGTATCTTGTCTTACTGTTACAACGTGTTAGATATCGTGAACACATTTAAATCATTTTATGACACATGACTTAATTAAAGTTACTTCAATGTAATAGTTCTATTTCGTAGCTTAAGGCCGATTCCATGTTATCGATTTTCATATCGTTTCACAGATTTATGTGAAATATTTCTAGACCAACTTGTACTTCGGTACATTTGTACCGTAGTATTTACTACTGAGAACGGAATAAAATTAAAAGAAAGTAACATTAGCAAAGTATTTGCTACAAACAACAAGTGAATTATTAACGACCGACCTTACAATCTGGGCCGGTGTGTACGCGCCCTGAGATTTATAAATAGAACGCCACGTACGCAGCTTTAATGCGCATAACGAATGCATTATGCATGATAGGCATGTGCCGGTGTAACTTATCGATACATCTGAGAAAAAAGTGAAGAAAAATTTGTAATCCTGTTTAGTGTTAGCCATTTTTGAAATGAGAAAACAGAAAATGTATAATAATGAAAAATCCATCGAATTTCATAATAAGGAATAAATGTAGTCATATGTTCTTTAATTTTGTTGATACAAAAACATATGTCAGAAATATCGATACTTTTTCACTTTTACGTCCCTATTTGTACCATTTCATTGTACGCTTTATAACAATTTACGATACGTGCTGTTATTGAAGTTTAATTGCGAACAATGTTTTTAATTGCTTACAACGATTTCTAGATATTAAAACGGTGCTCCTGCGATCGTCCGGTTTTCGTTCATAGAACTACAAAAATTGAAAAACGGTTTAAATTTCGTACAGAACTAATCTTGAAATCTTCCTAATGCTACTACAACATCATAGATACTTATTTTTAAAATATTCTTATTCAGGTATACAATAATGTTCACATTTTGTAGCCTGCCAGCAACTGTTTACACTTTTAATAATTTATTGTTGATTGTCTCAAGACATTATGAGAAGGGTTTCAGAGGAGTGCCAAGACGGCGCGTGCGGTTAAACGTGACTCTATCAATCAGATTAGTAATAATTGTAATTTTTATGTTTAAAATGTGTTTTATTCTTCACGTAGCAAAATTTTTGTTCTGCATAGTTTGGAGTATAGTAGTGGCGGTTTTTGGCAGCAGAAAAAGCTAACAACGTTCTTTTTTTTAAACTATTAATATTATCCTAAGTAACGCTTAACCAACTAACTGAAATTGTATAAGCATCGCTCATCATATGATGACTATGGTCTAACTCACGGCCCTCAGTGGGAGCTGATGATGATAATCTCCCAACACAAAGTAGTATTTCGAATCTTCCTTATTTCTTTCTATTTTAAAACGAAGACTAACTATCAACTATCCCACGGCAGTCCCCAGTGGTGGGCGTGAGACAGCACTGGTTTACATCACACCACAATAAACTAAAGCTCGTAAAACCTCGTCACATGATTCTCACGTTTATTTTTTCATTCAGATATTCTTGGCACGACATTCCGGCGTATAACAAGTCTAAAAAAATATCTAGGGATTCCATTAATCTTCGTCAGTACTTAGTAAAGAAACTTAAAGAACGTTGCATATTGGAGCAATTCATGATCATTTCAATTTGTACAATAAGTGAAATTCTATTTATCTGCAAATTGAAAGGGGGAAACAATAAGTAAACACGATCATCATCATTATCCTGATCTTCACCCTACGATGGGTCGGCACAGTATGTGTTACTCTTCCATACATTTCTATCAGTCATAATATATGCAGTCACTGAATATTAATACTTAATTTTTGAATATTACCGTTTTTAATAATCAAGTGTTCAAGGTTACATAACATTTATAGGTCAGTATCAATGCGATCAATCATGGGAGACGGCGCCGGTGCCACTGATTTCAACATTATCTATATACAATCAGCTATATAATCAGCATATTTATTTACACATTGCTATGTATGAAACGATCGATGTGATGTCCGGTTGCATTTTAAACGAATCGCTCTTGTATTTCGTTAAGCATTCTATTAATTCCTGGCGAGTTTTATACATCGCAATGGTAATGGCATTGAAAAAGTTAAGCTCCGTAGCATTGGTAAAAGCGACATCAACCAGCAGATATCTGACACGGTGTCTGTCTTCAAGGTAGTTGAGAATTCTTCCAGCATCTCATCGTCTTTCCAGTCAAAGCTTTGCTCTATCCACGTTATTTAAATATGTTGTACTTTGATTCTCAAATATTTATCTAACTCGCCTGTTCGTTCTACAGACAGTATCTATTTAAAACAAAATATTTGAATGTCGCTTATACGCTAGCCGTGGGAAGGACGAGAAATTCTCTGGTGCAAGACAAATTCTATGCACTATATTAAAATATGTTAGAACCTTAAATTATGTGGAGCTTGTTGATTGCAAATTTTCATGATGAATTTTCTGATGAATGTAGTTGGAGATTCTAATCTCGCAAGATGTGACGTCACAAACACGTAACAGTTGAATATCTGCATCGGAATTCAATGCCGACGAACTGTAACCAGTGCATCAATCTCGAGGAATCATAAACCACGATAGATAATTGCTGCTTATGACTATGCAGATTATACTGGAAGTGTTCATGCTTGAATGCTTCCTATTATTATTGTTCTACGATTCTGTACTGGTATTATCTGCAACACTAGTAATTAAGTGGTCACTGTTAGCGTCTTTTCATAGATTTAGTATTTTATATCGTTTACGATGTATGATTTCCTTCACTTTGGTGTAGTTGCGTTCTTTTTATTGCTGAATTTCTACAAAATAAGATTATTTCCAGTGAGTTATTGAATTATCGTCATATTAGCACTCTTTATTCGAATTCTTAATCATGTAAACTAAATCTGATCAAGTGAAATCGGTTATTTATATTAAAACTGGTATTTTTTTGGTCATGTGATTGATGTGACGTCACCTCACCATGTGAGATGCCAGAGTTGTGTAGGATGGTCTGCTGACATCCGTTGACGCACCTCTGACGTCATCAAGCGCCATCATCGATTATAATAACTGCCAATACATTTTTAACTTCTTTATTATTTATTTTAAGAACAATTGTCTTATATAAGTAAATTCTAAGAAATGAAAACCAAATGGCTGTTTCGTTTCGTTCATTTTACTTTCATCACCATAAGTTCCCCTCATTTTCTTTAGTAATATAATACTATGAAAGTGGTACTGGCAACCATAAATAAAAATACATCGTCAATCCTTTATAGTGCGTATCAAATACTACGAAGAACCGTTACAACCTGATTAGTCCCGCCATCAGCTATCAACTCTGTTCCTAATTTAAAATTAGCCAATGAGGTGCCTTTTTTAAATAACGAACAAACGACGTTCTGATTTAATTTTGAACACACGTGGTCTGGGGGCTCGTCCAGATCACGTTTTTTTATTGTACAGTCAACAAAAAAGTACGATTTGTGAAAACAACAACGCTTTCTTTATTCTCTAGCTGTCTCAATAAGAACAACTTCTACTTTATAGTAGTTTCTTTGAACAATTGATAAGTCTTTTAATTGTCCTTTTTGTCTTAATAAAAATTGATGCTCTAAAATCCTATAAACATATTTTACACATTCAAGAAGCGCACCAAATATTAGAGATGCATTCATTTTCGATTGTTTATTTTTTCTGCACACGGTACTTCGTCGGTGGTCTAGACAGCTGCTCACTATACATCGTGTAACCTTGATACAACACAAAACAATACGTAATAACAACTATCAGAAGAATTTTTAGACGCATTTCAAATTCTCGATGTAAAGAATCTATAAAAATAGACAACCGGTTTTTTGTTTGTTCCATAATCCGTAGAATATTTTAACTTAGTATTTTAAGTACTCCGTTTCTAAAAGGTCAATCAATTTAATAAAAAATGATTATTGTGTAAAAAATCGTTAGCAAAGACATTAGATTGTAACAATGTGTCCGTTATGAATACAAAGTAAGCAAGGGTCTCCCTGACCTAGCTTAAGGCTTGAGGTCGATTATATAATACTGTACATAGCGTGTAGGTGTGTGTACTATATAATATTCGAGTAATTTCGATAGTTTTCCTCGTTTGAAAAGCACATTTAAAAATTATGTAAAACCCCCACTAGCTTGTATATGAAAAGATCGTGGAAATAAGAAACAACAATTTGACCGTCTGCGACTACGCAATGATGGTGTCTAGACAGAAACGTTTTTATCACAAATCGCCTCAATTTAACTGCGACGACTTTGAACTATTTCAATGTCTGACGACTAAACAGTTATTAAACCATAATAGACAGTAAAATCTAGCACACATGATCTCGGTGAAATAGGCCAGTAGTGCTGAAAATCATAACTGGCATACAACGTTAAAATAATATAAAACTAACTGGCGCCAGTCAGCGTAATCGGTACGTGACAGTCCTGCGCTTATTCTCCAAAAGGGTCATATGTAATCCAGGCATAATTAACATGTAAATACCGTTTACAAAAAAAGTACTAAACACTTTTATACGCCAGTGTACTTACCGTGGGTACAATCCGAGACAAAAGTGCCACAGGAACAATCAAGCTTTACGTCGTCTTAAAATAGAAAGGTTAAAACCTCAGTGCCCTCGGAACACAAAGGGTTACAAATAACGTGTGTAATATTCTGATCCAAAGTCCGAGTTGTCGGTCAATGTCGGCCGGTTCACATGTTGACAGCGTGTTTGTAATTAATGAGACACGTGCCCCGACCTGATATGAAGCCTCGCATGTCCAGCGACATATCCTGACTTCGCATAGGCATTACTAAATCGATAATCTATACTAATATAATAAAGCGTAAACACACACTTCTTTGTTGCCTAAGATATCAGCGATTACAGCATATTTTTGAATAATTCTTTTTTTAATAAAAAGCCCTACAATTGCGTCACACTTTAGGCTATTTATTTTCACGCCATTAAACTTAGGGGTAAATATTTTGAATAAAAACCCTAATGTGGGAAAGAGACCATAAGTTGCTACCAGCATGAAGGAAGCAAAATTGCCATGGTTTGTCATCATGGCATGTCATTTTGACATTTGCAATTGAAAATTTGACAGATGTAGGTGAACAATGAAATATATGTTTTATAATTTCACGCGGATGAAACCGCAAGGGAACAGCTAGTCAATATTAAAAGTGTTGTATTTTGTAAATTGGACAATATTTTTTTTTTTATATATAAAATAAGGTGGCAAACGAGCAAGCGGCCACATAAGTCCGCCGAAATGGCGAAGCGACCGCTGCCCATAGACATCCGCAATTGCAGATGCGTTGCCTACCTTAAATCGACGGAGGAGGAGACGCACATAAAGAGGATATTTCAACTTCCTATGCGTCTCCTCCACCGTCAAATCCACTTTCCCATCCAATCCTTTCCTTATAAGAAAAGGGTGGAACGGGAAAGGGACTAAAAAAATATCATACATCGGGACATGTCCCATACTTTTATGTCACTTACGTGAAAATTATATTGATTTTCATTGCCTTTATAGGTCGAAATGGTTTCCTTGTTCGGATGTGCTATGAACTCGTTGAGAAGATAAAGTCTGACATCTGCGCAATGAATGCTTGTTTACAATTTGTCCTTTATCTTGTACTTATTTATATAATTTTATTTATAGTTTACATATTAATTGGTTTTAAATCATTAAACACAACAGTAATAACTTTAGATATGAGCAAACTTTGAATAGTTTAAAAAAAACAATAAACTGTTTGCGTAAAAACCTCATAGGAGATATAATTTAATTTTCCGGTTCAGCGAACAAAAACGTGTGCAAAAAGATAAGAGGTATTGCGACTGGCTGTAGTTATTTATGGTTGTTATAAATTGAAATTTTTACATATCAGTAAACTTTTATAAATATAAAAAGTTGATGTTTTTACATGGTCAGTCGCCAGAAGAAATAAATAAAAGAATAGATAGACAACTAGGATAAGGTGGTTTAAAAATATGACTGCTAAAGTGCTAAGGAAAAAACTTGTTACCCTCGTCAATTTACCTTTGTATCATGATCAAGCTTCTTTTAAAAAACTTTTTTTATTAACAGTAAATCCATTTTTTGTTATAAAAAACGCAATTCAATAGATTTATAACAATGCTTGTCCTTGATTTTATATGATTTCCCGTTCATTTCTGATCAGGTTTTAATGTTACTAAAAACGTTACGTTGGAAAAAACGACAATACACATTTTGTTAAATAATTCTTAAGATACTGCACCCTATATTGTCGAAACTGAAAATTGTTTTGAATGACGTTTAACTCCAGATTCACTGTAAACTTTCAGAAACCGGGAAATCCAACCTAAGATAACCGTAATATCTGATTTACTAACTGCCGTACTCAGTAGACTCACTATTGGTTACTAAGTGAGCTCCGTGTAAATTTACCTATTAAATCTCCATAAATACTAACAAACAACTCCAGAGTGTGGCTATAAGTGTAATAAATTGAGAAGGTTTACATCGAATTAATTTTTTTTTCCGCAGGTCGTAGCCCGTCGCTCTGACTTGAAGCTGATCGTAACATCAGCCACTATGGACTCAACCAAGTTCTCATCGTTCTTCGGCAACGTGCCCACCTTCACTATCCCCGGACGCACTTTCCCCGTTGAGACATTCTTCTCTAAGAACGTCTGTGAAGATTACGTAGATGGCGCTGTCAAACAGGTGAGTGATGGTCGTCTCTCTTATTCTGTCTCAAAAATCTGCGATAGCGATATGTTTCGGAAACCTGTGGCGATGTATGAAATTATGTACTTACAACTGCAAGGTCAATTAATTAGTACAGTGCATCACTTAGGGTCTTACACTTACTTACTTACACTCTCTTACACTTACAATATTTCTTAGACTATAAACTTATTTAGTCTCTATCGAATGGTGCATTTATGTTCTGGTGTTTTGACTATATTTTAACTATCTAGGCATACCATCCGTAGCTCTATGAACGCTTCTTCGATTATATCTAACAAAAGTTAATATTAGTCTGGGATATAAAACTTTAACTAACTTCAAGTACATCAAGTACATGTCTAAAGTCACAGTATATTGGAGTTTATTAGAAACTAGTGAATTGCGTATCGGCGTAGTAAAGCGGTCGGGGCGCGCAGTTCGTTGACACGAGCCCCAGGCTGCGACAATACAGCAGCACCATTTGAATTATAGTATTATATAACAATTATCCGACATCCTTAAGTTAAAGGAAAATATCTCGATGCCTGATTCAAAGATTTATCTGAAGTCAACATGCAATGTCCCACCGTGTTTGATTAAAGCCTAGTTATCCCTAGGTAGGGTAGACTTCGATCCTTACGAAGGGACATACAAGCTGTCATACACAGTACTATCGTCGTCAATGCACGATCTTTTAATCAGTAACTTACTCGATACCAATGCATTGATTTCTATTAATTACGTTAAGGAAAGAATTCAAACAACAAGATATAAATCTTGTACATTAATTGAATGTAATTGTTATGCGTATATCATGATTTTTTTTACCTTTTATAATATAGAAAGTACCATTGACATCACAATTTACGTAAATGCAGAGGCAATCGTACTTATCATTGTATCGCATCTCTGCAACCTACGTCATAAACTATGCTTTGATATTTGCATATCGATATCGTGAGTAATGAATTTTATTGCTAGCTATTCCATTTAACAGAATACTAATTTACGAAGGCATCTAAACGAAGTGTTTTTCTTATTTTTGCCGAAAATAGAATAATTTAATGTTTTTCGCCAATATTTAATTGTGTTTTTCATTGTTTTTTATATAAGAGCTTGAGCCATTTTGAAAACTTGGAGCGTCCACACATCTTTGACTAAACTATCGCACAACTGTTTAGTCTCACTTTGATTCCTATGAGCTTATATGGAGGTGCGCACACTACTCGATTTTTAGTTGTGCAACTAAACAGTTGAATGGGCTGCGAAACAATCGACAATCGCACATCAGTTGTGCGATAGTTTAGTCAAAGCTGTGCGCCCGCTCTTAGTGGTCATTCGATTTGTATACACGACATGCAAACCCGGTGGACGTATAGACCTACAAGGATCATATGGCAGTTGGCAGTTTTGTGAACTAACAATGTCAAATTGAAAGCGTCATATTTTGACCAATGAGAGAGCGGCAACTGCAACTTGGAATTTAATAGGAGACTTTTTTATATCCTGTTGATTGAATATGGAATAACAATAGATTTTCTTTTGTAAATTATTATCAGTACTATGAAACAAAATTAATCTTTTGTACTTTAAGATTATTGATTTATTTTGCATCTAACTTACTGTTTAATATAGACTGTGTCACCGACAAACTGGCCCAGGAATGCCACCGTCTAGGCTAGACTCTACGTAACTTGATACGAGGTATTCTATTTTAGTACATATTCGGAGTTCTTTAGAGACTATTATTCTATTTAGGTTTTGTTATTGATACCTCATAGAGAATTATTTCAGTTGTGTGAAATTGATTGTACTGTGTATTGTGTTTCTATTGATTAGGTTAATATTGAGATAATCCGAGTAAAATAGTTTCACCTTTAAAAGGTATAGAATCTACACTGTAGATTATGAACTTATTACTGGGATTTTAAGATAGAATTTCGGTGCAATGTAAACCTGCATTAAGATTAAAACTAGGAAGAAATATCAGCATCACGTTCAACGTAATGATTGTCGACATAAACATGCCGGATATCCCTTTCTAGTGTATTTAATTCTTTAATTACCTTCCTTGTCCATATCTGACAGTAACCAACCGCAACTCGTTCCACCCGGACCCAGAAAAATGATACTGTTTATATTTCTGGATATATCCAGTATTAACCAGATTGTCATGGTCACAACGCGTGGATACGTGTTACACGATTATGGTAAAGAGGTTAATTGTGAAATAAACTAATTATAGGAGTATTGAATTTTATAAGTTGGTTTTTAAGTGATTAGTATTTATGTGACAATTTTATATAATGACTAGCTTTCGCCCGCTACTCCGTCCGTGTGAAATTAAAAAAACAAAAGTGAGTAGCCTATGTGTTCATCGAGATCCGTTCAGCAGTTTAGCCTACAAACTCTAACAAACATCAATCTAAACTTTCGCATTTATAATTTTATATCATTATGTCATCAAAAGAAAAGCAAATCTAATCAACTTTCAAAGCTGTAATATTTAGATACATTTATTGACGACTTAATACAATATAAATTAATTGATATTTAGCCAAAGGCGGTTTAAATGTAATTTTCATAACTGACTTGGTTCATATTAAAAAGTGTAACTTTCAATATCTATCAAATGATAACGCGTTGTTTGAACAAGTAGAAAACAAAAAGGCCTTGCTGAGGTCAATGACCTGACTTCAGTTAACTCAAAATTTAATTACACGAAACAATTTTCGTCGGACACGTAGACGTGACTTTGCTACGTTCGAAGTCGTTCGAGATAAGAATAGTAATAAAAAACATAAAACATTATTACTGCTTCTTATAGTACTAAACACCTAATAATTTAGTGGAAAGAGAAAGAGGCAAAACAACAACCCATTGATACAGTAAAATTTTGTTGACTTGGACAAAAGTCAGTTTTGCCTCAACATGTATCATATGGTCATTATAAAAGCGTGCGCACACCTGAAACTATGGCTGAACTGTTTAGTCTCGCTTTGATTCCTTAGTTTATATAGAGGTACGCGCATTATTCGATTTTTAGTTGTGCAAAACAGTTGAATTGGCTGCGAAACAATCGACAACCGCACAACAGTTGTGCGATAGTTTAGTCAAAGGTGTGCGCCCGCTCTAAATACTCAATAGATCTATAAAAAGTTCAATGTGATTATACTAAAGGTATTCGTCACACGACGTGTGTACGTGATAATGGAGTAAAGTCACACCTGGTGTGGCCCAGTCATTACGTGACTCCATTAGAGTATTAGTAGAGTGACTCCTAACACGTCAGTACTGTTCTGTAATTAATTAATGTATAAATTTACACTTGGATTAATTTAATTAAAAAAACTTCGATCAACGTAAAATTGGACACAGTTTATGAGGATAAAAAGCGTCGAGTTGAGGTCGAATATCGAACGATGCGACCACAGGATAAATAAACCAGAAAAAACATATTCGGAATATTTTTTTTTTTTTATATTTCAATCCTGACTTCTATTCCATTTATGGTAATATGTCACAGTACAGGAATAACCTATGTTCATTTTTATCTTTGTTAAGCCAGCACTTGACCACTAATGTTAAGTGATGATTTGGGGGAAAGATGGTACACGCTAGCTTGCAAATATGTTTCGCCAGTAGAAACCCACGTTAAAGTTAACATAGAATATGGTAGTTTATGTCTGTATTCCGTCAGCACTAAAATCCACCTTATTCAAGTCAGAATCGATCCATAACCTCGTTATACTGACCTTTTTGGAAAAGCGGCGTTAACCTTTTAAAAAATGCAAATAGAACATTTTCTACATATTTATGTACTCGTAGGTACGGTAGGTAGGTTGCTACGGTCTTATTAATTTCAACATTTACTTTCGTTTTATCTACATGACAATGTCTTAAGTTAATTGATTAATGCTATGAATGCTAAATAGCTATATTTATAGTGAATATAAAAAAGCAATAAAAGGCGAATAATTTATTTTTGTTTTGCAGGCTCTTCAAATACATCTGCAGCCTGATGATGGAGATATTCTGGTGTTCATGCCGGGTCAGGAAGATATTGAAGTTACTTGCGAGGTTTGTTTATATCTCTATCCTCTACTAAATTTAAAGTAAAAACAAACTTAAGTTATCTTATAAGTAAGTAAGTCAAATGATCTGCCTGCCATTGATTTATTTTTAAGGTCCCCAGGCTTATGACTTTTTTTATTTGATTATCTCATGCACTGTTTCTAAGGAAAATATTAGCATAGTGTGTAATTCTTTTTCTTTAGAAGGTTTATGTGTCATTTAAATCCTCTTGCACGGTGTCATAGCTGCCAGGCTAGTGTGTCAATATTGTGTGACAATATCCAGGTGTTGACGGAACGTCTAGGCGAGCTAGACAATGCGCCGCCGCTGACGGTGCTGCCGATCTACTCGCAGTTGCCCGCAGATCTGCAGGCCAAGATCTTCCAACGCGCGCCACCGGGGCAGAGGAAGTGTATCGTCGCTACCAATATCGCAGGTACACCAGGACTTAGTCAAGGGTTATGTAAAATACAGGCTCCAAAGGAGTCGCTGAGTGTATAAATGTGAAATATGAATTGTGGACTTGTTAATTAACTCATAAATTACTTCGAACTGCAGCAGATATCGCAATGATTCTTGTCTTTTTATAATAGAAACTTCGCTAACTGTTGACGGCATCATGTACGTGATCGACTGCGGCTACTGCAAGCTGAAGGTCTACAACCCCAGGATCGGCATGGACGCCTTACAGGTAAACATATTTCTCTCATGTACTTATTGTAAAACAGCTGTCATTGATTTGAAATAAGATGTCTGCTTCCCTAGTTCAAACATTGCAGGGTCTAGTTACTATTCTTCGAGGAGTGTCCGAGAAAAGTATCTGTTTTAGATCTACCCAGTGAGCCAGGCGAACGCCCGGCAGCGGGCGGGGCGCGCGGGGCGCACGGGCCCCGGCAAGGCGTTCTGTCTGTACACGCAGCGGCAGTACACGCACGAGCTGCTGCCCGCCACCGTGCCCGAGATACAGCGCACCAACCTCGCCAACACCGTGCTGCTGCTCAAGTCGCTCGGTGTGCGCGACCTGCTCGCCTTCCACTTCATGGACCCCCCGCCGCAGGTACCCCCACAGCCTCCCCTCACACACCTCCGTCACACACAACATAACAAAACAGAAGAATACTAGACACAATGTTAACACGTCACCGGCTCGAAGGACCAAATCTCATAAAAGACAGATGTGAAGTCTGTAATTTCTAATTTATTTTAATCATTGACATGATGAATCCTATCATTAATAGACCAATAGCCAAATGGCAACACTAAGTTGACATACATTACATCTTCTACCTGAAATAAGTATATCAGGTAAAAGATGTAATCTGAATTTATCGACTTACTAACAGACAATCATTTAATTGGGAGATGTAAAATTGTTATTTATATTGTGCGTAAGCTAATGCATTAAGAATGTGTGTGCGTGCAGGACACGATCCTGAACTCGATGTACCAGCTGTGGATCCTGGGCGCGCTGGACGGCACGGGCGAGCTGACGCCGCTGGGCCGGCAGATGGCGGAGTTCCCGCTGGACCCGCCGCAGTGCCACATGCTCATCGTCAGCGCGGACATGGGCTGCAGCGCAGAGGTCCTCATCATCGGTGAGACACCACACGAGACATTACACTTACAGTCAAATTCCTAGGGATCCAGTATGTTACTTGAAGATCCTCTAACTCTCTTCTATTGCATTTGAGGTAGCCCATCCAGGAGGTTTTAGTAGGTCAAATATCACATGTTTCTTTCCTTTAGACGGCAGTTTCTTTTTCGAAGATTTCCTCCATTAATCTCAAAAATGGTGCTGCCGACCCCAAACAGAGCGGTAAAACGATGATGCATTACAACCGTCTTTTTCATGGTGTCTTAGCCAGTGAGACTTAAGGACCTATGTCTTTAGAAAAGTTTAGTCTATAGGAAGTGTGTGTTGTCAGTGTCGATGCTGTCGGTGCCGTCGGTGTTCTACCGGCCGCAGGGGCGCGAGGAGGAGGCGGACGCGGCGCGCGAGAAGTTCCAGGTGCCGGAGTCCGACCACCTCACGCTGCTGCATCTGTACAACCAGTGGAAGGCCAACAAGTATACAATTATTTACCATACGAACGATAACTGTTGCTCGCGACTTGGTCCGCGTAGTAAAGAAGACAAAAGCCTGTTTTCTAGACAGTCTACATCTGTGTCAAGATTCATCCAGAAGCCGTTTACAAACTTTAACAAACATCCATCCATCTAAAGTCGCATTTATAATATTAGTAAGATGAACGATTCCTGCCACCGAGTTTTGTCATCGGAAGACCGGCAGGTACCATTTTCATCATCTCGATTGGCATTACACAACCCTGCGGTTTTCGCGGAACTTTCAGCGGAACAGTCTGTCGGCGGTATTTCTAAACCAATACAACTTAGGGTCCTTCAAGAAGCGAGCCCACCATCTTTAAAGGCCAGCAAAGCATTATGGTATTGCGGTTGTCCATGGGCGTCGTTGATCACCTCGCTGTTCGTCGTTTGTCTCCCTTTCTTATAAAAAAAATATTAAAAATCCAACTCGTGTGTAACTGGGATGATGCAAGAAAAGAGCGTAGTCCTCCCTTAAAGGCCGACAGCGCATCTGCACTTCCCTTGGGGTTGCGGATGTTCATAGGCATTCCGCTGCTCGTTTAAAAAATGCAGTGTAGTGAGAGGCGTGTTGTGCCGCAGCTACTCGAGCGGCTGGTGCACGCAGCACTTCGTGCACGCGAAGGCGCTGCGCAAGGTGCGCGAGGTGCGCCAGCAGCTGCGCGACATCCTGCAGGCGCAGCGACTGCCGCTCGCCTCCTGCGGCACGCGCTGGGACACCGTGCGCGAGTGCATCTGCTCCGGTCAGTCACACCTCCTCCTCCTCCTTCCTGCCTCACACACACACAACGACCCTTTTCATATCATTCATACAACCATATTTGTGAACTCTGTTGAACTAGATATACGTTGCATTAAAATTTATCTTATTATGTTAAATATTTGTCACATTTTATACACTATTTGAGATATACTGACATTGAATGTTAAGTGACGCTTACGGCAATATGTCACTGGAAATCATATCCTAATCGGTCAATTCGTTTCTGAGATTAGCGTCCACAAACACACAGACAAACTGACAACATTTCAACAATATTTGTTTTAAATTCCACGACAATTTTAATGTTATGTGTAGGTAAATGAAAATTGAAAGAAAATGGTCTCCTCATACCAAATTTAGTTCTTGCTTTACCACTGGATACATACCATGTAATGAGGAAAGGATGGGAAGATGTAAAAGAGCATTTATTAGAACTAAATAAATAACCTTTGTTTTTGGATGTCCTCATTTGTCGATTAAGAGTCATCTTCAAATCTGTCTATAAAAATTTCCCCGTATAAAACGGAACTTCATACAAATTTGTCCCCGCAGCGTACTTCCAGCAGGCAGCACGCCTGAAGGGCATCGGCGAGTACGTGAACTGCCGCACGGGCATGCCCTGCCACCTGCACCCCACCTCCGCGCTGTTCGGGCTGGGCAGCCCCCCGGACTACGTGGTGTACCACGAGCTCACCATGACCTCGCGCGAGTACATGCACTGCGTCACCGCGGTCGACGCGCGCTGGCTGGCGCAGCTCGGACCCATGTTCTTCTCCGTCAAGGAGACCGGCAAGTCAGTACTCCCCTCCCTCCTCCCCCACATCCATCCATTGTTATGGTCTTTTCGTTTTCAGTTTTTGTTTTCTAAACCATTTCTTGAAATAACTCAAAAATTACTCGGCCGATATGTTTTTTTTACTATTTTTATTAATTGCACGCTGACAAAATCGCGGACAACGGCTAGTGTATTATATAACACTAACTGTTGCCCGCGGCTTCGTTTGTGCAGTATTTAAAAAAAACTGACGGACCCTCGAGAACCTGACATTTTTCGGAGATGACCCGTATCCTATGTGTTACTCAAGATTTTGTATTATATCTGTGCCTTTTAATAAGATATAGTGAACCGTTGCCTTATCGAGTAAACATAAGAAAGGAAAAATAACGTATCCCACGAAAACCGTAACTATATGCGCGATCAAAAGTAGACTATGTCTTATTCCACATCAATGTCTTATTCAATGTCCTCTAAATCTAGGGCAAATTTCATCAAGATCCATTCAACACTTTAGGCAACAAACTCTAACATTCATCCATACAAACTATCGCATTTATAATATTAACAAGATAACATCAATTGCATTTATAATTTGCTCTTAGATCAAACCGGGATAAAAAGAAAGAAGCAGCAGTCCACTTACAGCGAATGGAAGAAGAGATGAAGGAAGCAGAACAGAAGATGGCAGAAGATAAAAGAAAGAGGGACGAAGAAGTTCCCGTGAAGCAGGAGATAGCGACGCCGGGACTGAACACGCCGCGCCGCACGCCGCACAGACTCGGCCTTTAGTACTGTATATACAATTATAAATAATAAAGTATAACTGACTTTAAAAGTTGTTTTAATAAAACATAACTCCCACCTGTAACTCAAAGAGGTAGGCAGAGACTAGACTCCATTTGACTCTCTCACCTTTTTCATATTCATACGTCTATGTTATAAAAGGTTTTGAACTTTTATTTGCCAAAGTTATTTTCAAAGGTTTTCCGTCAGTTGGTTAACCCTTAAGTGCATGATTTTTTTCTTTTTAAACAATAAATTGAACATAAAGGGAAAAAATAAAGAAAAAAAATATTTTCAAAATAGTGTAATGTATAAGGCAGTAAATACTGATGTATAAACACAAGTATATCAATTAAGGGTTAAATGCATGAATTTTTATTTAATTGTGAAATAAATATTTCAGTATAGGTTTTGAGTCACAGATTAAGGGA